>VJOZ01017528.1:0-10546 GCA_009801055.1 Stichopus horrens | reverse complement strand
TGAAAGACAACCAAGGGCGTCGTTCCACCTCCAAAGGTGACGGGTAGGGGGGGTGGGGACTTCACAATTTGAGAATTCGCAATCTATATATGGTACTGTACCAGTATCATGTTGTGTTCAACACTCTATATTTCAGCCATTCAACATAGTCTATGGTTTCATCATTTTGAAAAGTGCCCTGGGACGTTTTGAAGACGTCCCCCCTTCCAACATGAATAAGATATTTTGATGTGTCCAGCGGTGATCCATCCCACGGTCTGGGCTACCTTGAAAGAAAGGAATACGAGAGAGCAATGGATAGATCTATATGCAGCTACGTGGTTTAACCATAACCAATTGCAAGTTACTAACTTTAACCTCAGTTTGCCCTGTTTGATGTTCATCTGTAGTTTTGGGAAGAGTTATTTTTAAGGAGGCGTAGAAGCGACAAACGAATAAATAAATAAAAATATCTCGGTAAAATGACAACTTTATTTAAAATTGTTGATAGTTGACGATTAAAATAAACTCCTCAACGTGAGAAAACTTGCAATTTGGCAATTTGATCAACTTCTGAAAAAGTAAAAATTTAGAAAATTTGGATTTCTGAGAGGTGGAACATCACTTCAAATCTCAGAATTAAGAAATTTGTATTTATATTTGCCGAGTCTCGTCAAAGTAGCAAAATTAAAAAAAATAATAAGTGTCACTTTGCCATGTGACGGGATATCACAACTGACCATGATCCTAATTTCGGCATTTGGACGAGCAATTTGATCTCATCAACTTGACAATTTCCCGAATGTGACGAGACGTTCGATCTTTTCTTCATGTCAATTTTCTGAATTTTGCCCTTTTTCTTGACATGTTACGTCTGTTCCTTCTTGACAAAATGACAATTTTTCTTATTGTTGCACTTTTTAAAAAAAAATGGTGAATAAGTTGCAAAAGGACAAATTTCCACTTTTGTCGTTTTAACGAGTTAGTTAAGCTCTCTAAATGTCAATTTAATTGTTTCGAAAAATGTCGTTTTGACGAGAAAAGTTCCTTTTTCTTAAGCATGCCTCTTCTATGCTTCCGTAAAAGGAGGAATGTGATCAAAATAACGGAACTTAATACTGACCTACGGCGCTGCACGCCAGAGAGTTAATCTAGAACACTCACAGTAGTTACAAAGGTCAATGGTGACTGTCCAGTATACCGAAAAAGTGAAAACCTGTCTTTGTTGGAATCGGAAAAAGACCAAATTTTATTCCACTTTAAGGTTTCATTATTTGTCAACCATTGACTGTGAGAGTTTCGAACATAGAACGAGTCACCGTGACTGTGGCGACCTATAACGTGAAGCAAAACATGCAAATATATCCTTGCCTGCTCGGAATTATCGCTAGCTTGATACAGGTTCAACAACCAGGCGTACCAGCGCAGCGCAGCTGGCTATACTAGCTGATCTGTATTTGTTTTGGACGCAGAGGACCAAAACAACGAGCTGTCGTGTTTATTTTCGAGGCCCCAGTATGTCGTAACTCGACTCACGAGCCAGCTTCCACGCAGGTACGTTTGCATTATATTTACGCACTCAACCAATTTGTTTTCAGTTGGTCATGCATCGTATTTTCAGTTCATTGCCTCTGAACCAGAACTTCTTCTGTGTTATTTGATTTAGTTTTCTTTTCAATCATTTACGATGCTGTGCTGTTTGATTAAATGTGTTAATTACTATTGCTATGCGGACCGGTAAGTGAAATGTACGTAGGCCTACTCTAGCTTGGTAGAGCTCTAGAAACATGTAACTGTAAAATTGTGTGAAGCATCATTTACGACTTACCTGTAGGTGCGGAATACAACATTAACGCTGGGAGCTAATCCACTTGAATATACATATTGTATCTCTCTCATTTCACATGCGTGAAATGCACCTAACTCTTCCATGTGGAGGTCCATGGTGGATTTGATGAGTAAGTTATTTTTGTTACGATTGTATTGATAATGTTCAAGATTTCCCCGTCCCAATATACTGTATCTGATTCCACGTACTGTATACAAGCACTTTCAATGGAAATTCAGTAGGCCCATTGCGACACAACGGAGCTGTAAAAAACAGGTCCATTTCAACAGTTCAAGCAAGTGGCATCAATTGATGGATGAGCATCTAAATTAATCTGGAGAACTGGGCTATGTAATCATCCAGTGATGATTATAACTTGCAAAATGATATGCAATGATGGTTCTTTTCTGGTGCGCATATTTTATCTATATATGCTAGTATGAATATATGAAAGGTGCAGGCTTGCCATCGATCCTCAAATTTGGCAAACCTTGAAGTTTCTGACAAGGAAACCAGGAGATGCACATTTCAAACTTGAAGATTTTAAAAGGCTTTTATGATATATGATTAAGAGTTTTTAAACTAGCGGTGTTGAAGTTTTAGCATTTTCATCTGGTAGCTAGTCCAACAGACTTGCAACCAACATGTAAAATGAGGTTGTACATGTGGCCTTTTCAAAATTTTGTTGTACGTCTTGCCAACATCATCTCATGACTTACAGCATGTATTTCTAGGTTGCAGCACCAGTCACTGTTGCATTGTGCTAGTTAATACTAATAGCATTCATCACTACATTTCATCTCGCAATTTTTCTCATAAATCTTTAATTTGATTCAAGCACTAACAGAATTTGGTTGCCTCAAGGATATCCTACCAAAAATTTGGTAGTCCTTCAGAGAATTAGGGTGTTTTGGACACCCAGCACTGTTAAGAAATGTCTCAAAAGGCATATTTTGAGAGCTTTACACCTTTTGCTGTGTACAACAAATGCATGCAATAAACAATCAAAATTCATATTTTACTAGTAAAAATATAAATATTTTACTAGTAAAAATGGAAGTAATGACCAGATGCATATTGGCCATGATCGGATATAGTCTACGTCAGCAAATCGAGTCACCATTTAACAAGCCAAACGTCATGTTCATTTGGTGGGGGGACACAGGCATTTGTAGACTGTAGCCTAGGTCTACTGTGTTCTTGTTGTTATACTGTACAACAACTGTCAGTTTCCACAATTACATGGCAATTACTTGCCATTGTCCAGGAGCTGTTCCTAATGGTTTTTTTCTCTTCCTCTCTGTGTGACCACAAATATGCTGTGTAGGCCTACTTAATTCTTGTGAATTTGGCCTCAGTCTATTTTAAGACAGAATCATACAAATAGCAGTGCAGCATGGGATGAATTTTGTGCAATTATGATTTCAGCTAATTCCCTGTCACCCACATGCTTCTGCTTGTTCTCTGCATGCAATTTCTGGTGCTACCTCAACTACTGTAATTTTGTCCTGTGGAATCTCCATACCCTCGTAAGTCACTATGTTTGTTGCTGCATGTCCCTTTACTCAAAACCTGTTTAATTTTGCATGCATGCAGTCACAGTAATACACGCAATTAATTAAGCAAAGAACATCATGCAAGTCATTCTTCATATGGTTTTTGGTTTCTTGCATCAGCAAAGGGACCTGCAGTCAGGTTGGTGTGTGTGCATCTGTGACACTTGCTAAAGGTGTGCTCTAACTCATTAGGGGAAAGTCAGATGAAAGTCAAACTTGGTCTGCGGGTTTGCCATATTGAGTAGGTGGGACCTATTGTTTTTAGTGGATGTCAAAGGTCGTCTTGGGACACTGAGGCAGACTGTGTGTCTGTTTTGTGTGACATGTAATTCATTATGGTAGCGGTGCCTTCGGGGTGCTCAGATTTTTGGGTGCGATGTCCCAATGGGCCGTTTTATGAAATCATGCCAAAAATTTCTTTTCTGTGTATTTTCCTTCACAATCTCAAAAGTTTGTCAAATTAGCATTGTGGTATTGGAACCTTTTGCAGTGTTCAACGTTTGTGGGTCCAACTTCAGAATGGGCCATACGAGCCATAAATTATTTCATTGTGCAAAGTGATAGTTTCTACAGATTTCATGCGACAATACTGAGGGTTGTTTAAATTAGTATGGTAGTCGAGTGGCTTTGTGTTCTTAGAGGCAAAATGGGGCCCAGGATTTGTTGTGATTTGATGACTCGTGAATTAACCTTGCTTAAAACTAAATGAACATTAAAATAATCTTCTCTCAAAGAACCATACTGTCCATCTACGGCTTGCATGAAACATGCAAAATACCTCTTCTCTTACAGATTGTATGTAACATTGTTGATGGTTTGTCACATTTGTTAATATGGAAGTGATAGGTGGTTAAATTTGGGTATGTGTCGTTTTTGGGGTCGATATGGGCCATTTAACACAATCATGAAATATGTTTCTTTTTCTACAGATTTTATGTAACAAACATGGAAGGTCTGTCACAATAGCAGTGAGGTAACTGTGGGATGCTCAGGATATGAGGGTTTATGGTCATAAATGGGCTATTGCGCAAAATCATGCAAGCTACTCTTTTTCTTCATAATTCATATTTCATCCGTGCAAGGAGCTATACAGTGCCCTTGAGCTCTTGTTCATAGTGCTATGGTAGTCGAGTGCCTTTGGCTGATCAGCATAACTAGGGGAAATGGGGCCCAAAATCTTTTGGGATGTGATCAATCGGGAATTACCCTTGGTTAAGACTAACTGATTACAGATAAAATAACCCTCACGCAAGTAACCATAGTGCCCTTTTAGGGCTTGTTGTGTGGGGTGTTTACTATATAGATTCACGCATTGCGGGAGAGCGTCTTTCATCTGAAATAATTACATACAAATAGTGTTTTCAATATGATGCATGAATTCCTATACCAAAACCACTACGAGAAGAGCAATAGAGAGATAGCTGCGATTTAATATTAAAGGCAGAATTGATCAATTTTGGATATTTACTTGGTGTGTTTGGACGTTTGGGCCCAAAATAATTCTGTATTAATACTCGTAGGAAGTCTTTCCATCAATTTGATGGCAAGTCAGGCAACTTAGTAAATATTTTGCTGTTTTTCGTTGCAACAGGTTAATATCAGTCTTTATGTTGCTTTAATCAAATTCTTTATAATTTTAACAGGCGAATCCGTCCCTATAACGAAGACACCACTTCCAAACCCACCCATTCCACTTGATAGTCCACCCATGATGTTTAATCCAGAAAACCACAAACGGCATACATTGTTCTGTGGCACACAAGTCATACAAAGCAGGCGAATTGGAAGGAAGTCAGTTCTTGCTGTAGTTATTCGAACAGGTGAATATGTCCTTGCCCATAAATAAATTTACCACAAAGAAATGTAACTGTCTGTTTAGTGTGTCCATTTGAACGTTGCCACCTGTTGTTTTATTCTTTTCTTGTAGAATTTTGTATTATCGAGTCAATCATTGTCTTTCTTCGTAGGCTTTGCAACTACCAAAGGAATGCTTGTACGGTCTATTTTATATCCTAAACCAATGGATTTTAAGCTCTATCGTGATGCTATGAGGTTCATCCTTTTCTTAGCTGGAGTTGGTAAGGAAAATTCATCCTCAGTTAAGTTTAATATGAAGTTATTTTTACACAATACGTCTTCTACTATTTGGTCTAAAGGCTGTCGCTTGTTTTTATTAGCAATTATTGTTTTATCGTTAAACTCTAGTTCACAATAGCGGAGCTATTACGAAATGGCGGTAGCCCGCTGACCGATTCAAATGGACTACTTTTTCAACTTTTCTCAAAAGAGATGGAGTAAACAGATATAAGATTAAATAAGAAAGAGAAAGTAAAAAATGCAAGTTTGAGTACTTCAGGGCCCTCCACATCCAGGAAAATGATGATGGTATTGCCAATTTTCTGTCTTCATATTGAAGGAAGTGCAGTATTCACCATGAAATGTGCAAATTTTTTATCACACTCTTTCTTCGGAAAACTCCCAAATGCGATCATTTTTTCATCCAAGAAAGCATTTACAACACTATTTTCTGTAACTTACATTCTGAGCTTGGAAAGGGCCGATTTTCAGCAATCTAAGGGTAGGGGGTTGTGTATACTTTTTCTGCTACTCTCTGCACCAAACGATGCTAGTGCCCGTCTTAAATAGTCTTCAAAAATTGTCTTCAGGTTAACCCCTGATTAAAAATCCTGGCTGCATCAGGGGCGTATTGTGTTTCCAAAACACACTTTCACACTCGTTGATGTCCCCTTATCCATATCCTAGGCTCAATATGAAAGCAGCGCGCTTAGAGTCTTTTGTGACCCTCCGAACAATTACTGTAACTCCTCTGTCCAATAAAAAGAGTATGGGGCTAAAGATATGTTAATCCCTACCCAAATATTTACCAAGTGATCCGAGAATATATGAAAGAGGATGCATAACTTATGATTTCGTCATCAGCTCACTTCATCTGATATGTTTTGACATTTTCATGGATTTACTTTTGCTTTCATTAATTTGAGAAATTGCAAACATGAGATACTTATTTCAACCAAAGGGGTTCTAAGGAACCTCCTTGTTCCAACTGTGCATATGCAGCTTAGAACACCCTGCAGGGAGTGCCGTTTCCGGCCATCTGCATGGCTAGTTTGAAAAGCCCAAAATTTTCTTTTACACTCCGCGCTAATCGATATGGCGCTCTATTTAGGTAGTGCTTATGGTTCCTTTATAAGGAGGATTGCAACCACTGGTTAGTTGACGCCATTTTGCCTTCAACTGTACACTTGCCTGTTCGCATGCATGTGCAGCGAAACGCCTATATCGTAAAGAGTAAGAAAGGATAATGTCTTCATAAAAAAATACCCTGAAAGAGCCTGAAAATACCCTGAAAGAGCTAAAAGAGCTAATCCAAAACAATCAGAATCTCCCACACCGTCGAAAATATTCATCCAGTGCACACTTAAAGGTCGCGAGAAATGGAAATGACACTTTGGAGTTTTGGGTGCACAAAGCATAGGAAATATTGAAAATAGCCACAAATTCCATCCAAATTCGTGGGAGATTGACTAACATACAGGCAGATTAGAGTCAAACAGCTGTGTCATGAATAAACATTGGCTAACTCGGTATACAAATTGGTGACGTCAAGAGATGGACTCCCATGATATGTCTTATCTTAATCCTTTGTTTATGTAACCTTTATTTCAAGGGAATTTTAGGATTTTGTATGCACATGAGGGTTTTATTTCGGAAGAATGTAGTTATTCTTAAAAATATCAATATCATTTACCAATGTGAAAGTCAGTAATTAAGGATCACCTATTTGTGGATAGATAACTCTGGTATGTACTTAGATAATTCTCTTAAGTATATGTAGTGGGGATTAGGAGTTCTATTTTATAGCAGAGCCATACGACTTTGTTATACACCAGAGCCATATGTTTAAATGAGATGATTCTCTAGTCCTTTGATGACTCTATTATATAGTAGGGTTCATTACATAAGGGACCCTATAATAGAAGCCACACTGTTGTATAAAGTATTCTCATCTCTATCAAGGTACTGTTTTGTTATGTGATGTCAATGTCATGGTGTCTCAATGGAATCTCCAGCTACAGCTAGAGCCTAGGATTTACTAAGCTTTATATCGTACCATTCATATCTAGAGTACAATTGCCGGACCAATGGTTAATGTACAGCTCTGAGCGTTGCGTGCTCGCATACGTGAGTGAGGGTTGCTTTCGCATCTACTTGTAGGTACATTGTCTTTGGTTTGATGCCCGTAGGAATATTGTTGAGTTGACATTTACAGAAGATACGGAGGACATAGGATGACATGGAAGATGTAAAAGTTATCGTGAAGAATAAATGTTGCACATTCTCGAGTCAACGACTTACCCTAAATCGACTTCTCGGAGAAAAATTGCAAACTTGTACAGAGTTACAAATAACTTGTTATCTAGACAAAATTTTGCAAATTGTCGGAGATGTTGAGGTAGCTATAGTGTGGCCTACTGTGCACCACAAAGGAAAAAGAAAGTACCCTGAAACCCTGTGATACGTTGCAACAGAGACTGTTTTATTTGTCATAACGGATGGAATACTCTGTAAATAAGTACGTCAATTCTACTACTGAAAAGACGTCAGTTTTTTTAAAGTTGAAAATGTTACACTCCGTTTGCATGTAAGAAGTTCATGCTGTTTCCCCGCAAAACTGTCAAAAATTTGCAATCGATTTCTGCGTCCCGTCATTGCGTTAGATTATATATGTTCAACCGCCTACCCCAATTTTCATGTTTATCTTCTAGCTTAAAATGGGTCATTACAAACCAAAAAAGTGGGGTCTAAATGTATTTTCAGCCCACTCCCCTACTATTTGCCAACTGTTCCAAGAATAAATGGAACACTATGCATGATTATGATTCTTGTATCATTTCAAAACATCTGATATGTATTAAAAGTTTTCATACTTTAGTTTATATCTCATTATTTGAGAAACTGTAGCCATGAGGTAAGTATTTCAAGGTTGGGTCCTTTCAGTTTAGAACACATGAGAAGTGCCGTTTCAGGCCTTCTGGAGAGTTTGAAAAGCCAAAAATTTTCTTGTACGCTCTGCGCCAATCGATGTGGCCCTCCGCATTATGGTGCTGACGGTACTCAGCCCAATGCTTTTTTCTACTCGAATGCTTTCTTTCTTCCCGTAACCTTTATTTCATGTAATCTTTACTTCTTAGCGTGACGTTTATTTTAGGTTCATGGATGCAGGTGTAACAAAGTCAATATTGCACCATGATTTGGAAACTAAGAAGAAAAAAAATAGTGTTTTTCAGACAAAGGAGAGGAACGGATACCCCATTCCTTTAGACCTTTCCTCATGCATGCCACGTATCTGGGGACTAACTAATATTAAATCCTTGCTTAAACCTTGGGAGGGGAACAGGAACACCCCCTTCCATCCTCCCATATGATCCTCCCACAGGACGGTGGTCAAGAATATGGACGACGAGTCGATTTTGTCAAGCACAAATAGAAAAGGAGAATCTGTCTTCGCGCAGGCAGGCAGATTAATATGTATGTAATGTGAGAATGGAGGTACTGATGTAATTCGCGACGTTGTGGCCACTGGCGGCGCCCCGGGAGGAATGGGAGAATACTCACCCACCCCATTTTCAAGACAGGAAGTTTTCTTTAATTATCCGGTAGACGTCTGTAGGGGTGAACCCAAAAGACCTCAAAATTGTTGGACGTTCGGTGCTCTTTGAAATTATTCAACAAAAATTGCATTTTTCTACCAAAAAAAAGAGAAAAAACAAAATACTGGAGAGTATGGCAATCCGTTTTACTTTTTGTTCGGTATTTGTTGACATCAACAATTTACTGGTGATATCAGCAAATCATTTGATCGTATCAGCAATGCATTTGCTGGAATCCTTGATTATATCATCAAATGGGACATATCACTNNATTGATTTAATGATATCAGCAAATTGTCAGTACATATCACTAATACCTGCAATTGTTGATATCAACAATTCATTCGCTAATATCACCAAATAATTTAGCAAATGATTTGATTTTATCAGCCAATGAAACAATGATATCATCAAATGAATTGGTAGTATTACCAATTAATTCCTGATTAACGTTAAAATAACGTTAACAGTGATGTTACAAAGAACGCTGTTAACGACAATTGTCATAGGGCATTCCGCAGTCTATTCGTCAGCGAAAAACATATGATATGGTCACCGCATGGCTACAACCTTGATTCAAAACACATTACACAGTAAACTTGATAGATACGACTCAAGAAGTCATGAAATCAAGAAGTCATTCCTCGCAGTTTTAGGTTTTATCATTTTGTAAAAAGTGGAGGGGACATTTTGGAGATGATCACCTCTTGCAAAAAGTGGGGGCGGGGGAGGGGGCACGTTCCCCACATGATTCACACTCATGCGGAAACTCGAAAGTGCCAAAATGATCAGTGTGGTGGCTTTTCACAGTGGTAGGTTATTTATGGCGAAAACTTCTGTAAGGCTTTGGAGAGACCTCATTATACTATTCCCTCGAACACCGTGGGCGAATTACACCAGCGAATAACCTCCTTCATTCGCACAAACCTCCCGAACCCAAAACGTAACATCTGATCTTCCATTTCTGGCATATATTAATGGTCTGGACGTCTTGCACAATACTGTTGGTTCTTCAAACAAGAAATTTACAGTTGATACAAAATATACTCTGATGTCAGTGACCACTGGATGCTAAGTGTAACCAAAGTCGGATCGGAAAAAATCGCAAAATCGGATACACTTTTTCAAGTGAGTGCACGGTCTGAAGGTTTGCATATGCTGTTCAATGTAGACAAATGTTATGAAATGTATGTTAGTCATATCGAAATGTTCTGTACAAAAGCGGTCATTTGCTCACTTTACACCAAATTTCTACATTGTTTCCATTGAGCTGAGTTATTCGGTTATGCTTGGAAATGATATATCCAGGTGTAAACAACTCATGAAATTCGGAAAACAAGATTTATGACCATTTCCATTTTTTAAGGTTATTAGTTGGGGAATTTCCCCCAAACAATGCTCCACATTATATGCCACTGACACCCACTCGGTTCAGAAGATATAGATCATAATAAAACAAATTCTACTTCTCACTGATTCTCCTGCAGGGCCTTTTTTAAAGAAATTTTTAG
>VJOZ01017505.1:0-10191 GCA_009801055.1 Stichopus horrens | reverse complement strand
AACATTTGGGGCCTGATTTTGTGTTTAAGATACTGTACCATCATGCATAAAGTTACAGGAACACACCACAAAGCTGCTTGATAACATTTGTTTTAAAAATAAATCATTGGCGTCTCTGTGCTAGTGTCCTCTATATATTATCATTATTACACAGACTGATAACAGCTGTTGTTTCTGACCTTTTGGCTTAAAACCACAAGCAAAATGTTATCAGCGAATTCAGGAAACACATCAAAACAATAAGTCAAACAGTCAAGTTAGGACTGTTTACATAACAAACCATTGTGATGAATGAACGAGGTATTCAGGGTTTGCCAATGAAAGTGATATCTTTTGAAAATTAATGATGACCTGCTTTGTAAAGTTGAAAGTAAACATCAAGGGGAGAGTTTGGTCATTGTGTCATGTTTTGAGTTTGAATACAGTCAAATCTTCCACGAAAACTTTAAAGGAATAGCCTACAATACATGGTGGTTTGTCTAAAGAGCTGTAATTCTACATCTGGCTCATAAAAACAGGGAATCATTGGGGTTTTTGTTTTTGTTTTTTTCAACCCTTGGTTCATGTATTTATCAGACGTATATACACAGAAAAAAAAAACTTGGTAGTTACTGTCATCACACTTTGCAAGTACCAAAAGTGGGTGTACCGTGAACATGTACAACACCAGAATAATGACATTCGTCGTGCATAATACTGTACAATAGCTTGCCGACGAATACCAAATTTTTTGGCAAGTAGAGTATGTTAATTTACACACAATGCATACTTTTTCTCTAATATGATTCTATATTGTACAGAAGGTCTTTCAATGTTGTCAGAGGTAAACCAGAGTGAAGCAGCCTACTAACCTAGGCTACATTGAACCAAGGCCGTCAAGCCCAGTGAGCATGAGCCAACGCATATAATCCAAGACTTTTTTCTATTTGACACTGACTCCGTAAAATTACACACAGATACCACAGTGAAGTCTTCAGCTATCCACGGAGCTCCATGGTTACTGTGTATGACAACACAACCACAGCAGCAATCGAGTTTATCACCAAGTTCTGTGTTGAATACACTGCACACAAATACTGCAGTTAGTACGTACAGCTACATTAGTTGGTCACATGATCTGTTTCAAAGATGTCAAATACACATACTGTACGGGTTGGTCGATCTGCTTTGTCTTGAGGTACCATGGTATGACTCTTTGCAGTACTGTAATGTGCACAGTGCTGAGGGCTGTACAGTACAGAAATTATCAAACAGATTTGCAACGTTGCTACTTGTTCAGCACATGATGTAAGATAACAAGAAGTGACAAGGTCATTATGTGCAGAAGATAAGGGAAGAAGCACTGTAACGTTAGTGCTCTCGTCATATGGCATCTGCCTTGTGTGTGTTGAAACAATCACATTACAGTTTGTATATTAACTACACAAAATCACTCTACTGCAAATTTCAAGTATGCGCTGTAAGTTAAACATTTCCAGCGAGAACTTTTAAAGCGACCATTACAATTGTTGATAATTGTATCAAATTATCACTGACTGAAGTGATTGGCCATCCAAATTAATTTCGGATCCTGGTGGTTATTTCTAAGAAATTGAGCAAAGTGCTACTTCATCTAGAGTACACTGAAAAGCTCAAGCAATTCGGTAAAATCTCGTTAGCATGATCTGTACTCAACATTGCCGTTGCTCACTTGATTTGATGTGCAAAAATCAAATTGAACTAAATTGCAACAGCAGGCAACTGTACAAGTTTCAACTAATTTGTGTACAGGTACAGTGAGAAAGCATTCACCTGTAAAGCAAAGGTCCACTGTATAAAAAGGAAGGTCATTTGAAAGTGATTTTGACTTGATATGAACTTGTCTTAAATAGTTTGAAATTACAAAGGCCTAAGCCTAGTTCATGTTTTCCCAAACTTGTACAAAGTAGCTGAAACATACAGTATCACCTCAAACGAAGGTTCAAAATTTTTGCTTAACATTCCCAGCCAAATGACAAAAGACAAAATTGCTCTGGTTCAAAACTTTCTTCAGGACACAACAGAAACAACCGTAGATCTGTAATTTTGTGACTTTGTGAGGCACTGTCAGTGGCTCCTACCAACAAAATGTTTTTACATTTCCATGAGGTTGCAACTTTCACTTGCTTTCATCCACAGTGCTGTTATGTAAGCTGTGGGAAAGTTTGACTAGGATGTGTGGCTGTAATCAAACCAATTCACTGTATAAGGCACAAGGGCCCATTGTAGATCTCAGTAAGAGTAGTTAGACAAAAAGTTGTTATTGACTACCTTTATGTTCACTGTATCACTCTCCCAGACCCCATTAAAAGCATAACCTATCAGGTTAACTATTTTTGTTAACTTTTTTTTCTCTCTCTCTCTTCACCCCAATAGAATGGCCTGTCACAACTAACAGACTATAAAAATATAATACAAGTCTTCCTCCTTTTGTTTTAAAATTTTACAACCAAGTTCAACATCACTGTGACACCAGACACCTTCCTGTAGATAAAGCCAGAAGTGTATAAGAAGGAAAAAAAAAGACTGCCTCAGAAAGTTTAACCATCATTATAAATCATCCCCTTCAGGGTTCCTGCACCACTCCATAACCCTGTAGGGGTGCACAGTCTGGGTCACCGAGGGCCAATACTACAGTGTTGCCAACATTCCTACATAGCACTGGCAGGTGACCTAATCAATAGACTGTGTGTGTAAACACAGCAGTGAAGCTGGTAACCCACAAAGCAAGTCAGGTAATCTGAACTTCTTTGTCTTGTTAGACCTAAGTTTATCTCTTCCCTTGAAGCAAACTGCCTGCTATTTACACGAAGGCTTAGTTACAAAAAGGCTGCAAAGCCATTGCCAAATGTAGGTGATAGTACACGGTGCTTCAGACACTGAGGAGATAGGTGTATTGATAATGAACATAAAAACATAAAAAAAAAAAGAGAACCTTGGCTTCTCAGCCTCTAGCCCAGGCAGCTACAATGTATTGTCTGTGATACTTATTCAAACTTGTCTTTTTATGTCAGTACTACAAAAGTACATCATACCTGTGAACAGACAACAGTATGCAGATCTCTATTGAGGGGGCCATGACACAATACCACTAGTGAACAAAGTGCAAGACAGAAACCAGTCAGGAAACCCACTGTTCAATAATTTCCATTGATCAGCATAACAAAGGAGTGCTCAAGTGAACAGCAGAAATAGGAAAATCTATGCTTAATAACTGTCCCTTATTGATTTGGTACACTACACAATAGACATTATAGAATATGTGGTGCAGTGACTGTGATGGCAAGTAAACATGCTATACAACTACCTTACAGTCCTTACTCTAAATGTTCAAATGAGCTACAAAATTTACATCGCACGGAAGTCCGTGCCAATGTTTTTTTTTTTATATGAATCATGCAGTCTTCCATCCCCCCCCCTCCCATAAATTAAATTTAAAAAATGCAGTAAAAGTTCTAAACTTCACACAGAAAAGATCTTACAAATATGTGGTTTTGCCATTTCTAATAAGGATACTGCTACTTACTGTGATCAATATTACGACAAAGACATCAGAAAATTTCTGTAACAGATCTGGGAAGTCATACCTCGAACATTACACACAGTTTGGCTAATTCATACATTACCTGGTTTTCGCTTGGGAGTTTTCAATCTTTCAGTTCAACATATTATACAGAAACCCCTGTAGGAAACCAAACACTTTCGCACTACGTCAACTTCCATACTCCTATGTACATGTACGGCTGCTTTGTGCAACATAATAGAGGGGCCATGCACAGTTTGAAGAAGCATATAATTTGACCTGTTTACAATGACCTTTGGCATATGCCTCACACATGATACTGCAATAATTTTGAGCCACCTTTGGTTGACCATGACTTTTTACACCATGTTGTTCAGGGCCACCACATGCAGGCATGCAAATACACAGAGCATTCTCACCCAAATCATGGACCATGTAGTTATCTGATTTATCTTGTGTGATTCAACCTAGGTGACATCATTTTGTGACAAAAATTTGGTGCAGCTACAGACGACACCGATTTAAAACCTAATGTTATAGATGATACACTAGCAATGTATCTAATTCCATGAAAGGAACGATCGAGTGACAGATATGATATATGATACATCACTGTTGGCTTTTATTGTTTCTAACAAGCAGCAAATCAGGCATTTTTTTTTTTTAAATTAACTGTACGTCAACTTCATTTTTTTTTTTTTAAATGCATGTGTTAATGTGTGACAGGGTTGCCCGATCAATTGTTGCTGGAATTAGCCATTGCCTACATAACATCACTGATTCATATTTTGTTTACAGTGCACAGTACGTTTGCTCTGGCAGGCTCAACGATACTACTTCCTCCTTCATTTCCTCTCCCACGATAGTAAACCACAGACGAGTACTGCATTTCTGACAGTCCGTGTAGTGACCACGCACAAACAATCTAAATTCTATTTTTGACGTAAAAGGGAATTTAACTTTCTGAGAATTCGCTGTATGTATACCGCATATGTGCAACAAAATCACTGCTGAGCTAAGCTTCTTCCAAAGAAATCAACAAAAATATAACTTCATAGATGTAAATATCTCACTTTGCAGTCCATGAATGCAAGAATGTTTACATGAATGGCAAATTCGCTGATGACGTCAAAATGATTTTGATGATGTGATAATGTGACGTTCATCAATGATTGGCGTGTCAAAACGACATGGTACATGGACCATGCAGTATAGATCTACAGCGTCTCTATGGGTTCTTCACCGAGTCACCGTGTTGGGCGTCTATTTTGAGCGCTGCAGGCATCCATTGTAAAACAACGGTAACAAAGCGGGACTGGCCGTGTGTTCGTATATCGATTGCACGCCACCTGCACAGCGCAAACAAGCAGTGACAGCCGGTGAACCAGATTGAAATGCAATGCCATAACATGAATAACTGCAGTGCGTGTATGTTTATGGTATGATGAATTATGGACACTGTTTGATCATGATGACTTAGGCAGGAAGCAAAAACATATATAGTGTTTGTGTAATCATGTGAATAAAGTAATTGTCAAGCTATGTAGTTGGTAACTGACAAGGGAACAATTGCAGAATGCAACGTCCCTCCTGAAATTGAGTGACAACGATACAGTTGTTCATTATCAAAGTGCATTCAACCAAGACGTGCATTCTTTTGAGAACAACTGAAAGTTGGAGTGTTGGCATTGCATTCTGCAGTTGTACCCTTACGAGTGCTTTTGTGGGATCAGGCTCAGCTGTCCGCGAAGTAAGAGAGATGTCAGATCTGACAAATTTCAGCAGTATAGATTATCTTGAAGTTGCGGCCTACCAAAATTTCTGACGTTTAATTTTTCTAGATCTTGCTGCTTGCGATGCAGATCTCTGATTCAGACTGTCTCTCAGTAATTGAACATTATCAGAATTTGGTTGTTTGCCAGTAGAGTTTTCTATAAAGGTACCTCCGATGCAAGGCCTGATGGGCCTGCTAGAATTTGATGCAGGGTAGTGTACAGAACGTAAAGCACACTTCAAAAGTGATGCTTGCATGTACATTGTACAGAGTTAATGTAAACAGCCTCAGTAACCTTATTCCTATAAATTCACTGATAATTTGAATTAACACTGTAGCCATACCTACGCACAAACATTGACTTAAGTTGTATTATATACAGTACATGCTGCCCTATTCAGCAAGATTTTATGCCATTTGACCATCTACAGCTACACAAAAAAAATTGAATAATTGAATGGGTATGTGCACATTTCAATATCTGTTTCAAATTAACAGAATAAACTAAACGAGGACTGCAACATGACAGGGTAAAAAAGATTTAGCCACTGCAGTAAATTTTCTTCTATCCATTCTACTGACTTGCACAGTCAAATCTTTCACCTACATGATACAATATTGCACACCCTTGTTTAATTTCAACTGTTCCGAGTTACACAGCTGTGCAAATTACCAAACGGAAAAAAGCTCGGAATTTATGATTGCAACAATGAACAAGCACAACAGCAGTACCTCTAGAGGCCTGCATGCACACTAGGATTGAACCCCAACCACAGTGCATTATTCTCAGGTGCAGGTCAAAGTTCACTGAGCTGTTGTGACAATGTGTCAAAAGGAATTCAAGGGCTTCCAAATCAACTGTTGGCTAGACACACACACATGTTCTGTATGTAAAGTAAACTACATTTGATAATGAAACTGAGTAAGCAATGAAGTTCCATGCAGTAGCTGTACTACGTACGTACGTAGTTCATAGCAAAGAGTTGATCCAGAAACGGATACACTACACGTCCGGGAAATACAGCAATTTAATGGAACCTGCAAGTGACTGCATGCATCATCCATGCATGCCATGCACTCCATGCAACTTGGTAACAATGTATAAACTGAATAGTAGTTTGAGATCTAGTTTATTCTCAAAAAAAGAAATGTTCACACTTAAACACCTGTGACAAAATAAAAAAATCTTGTTAAAATATAGTTTGCAATCTACATTAGTTTACAATTTAGCAAGAACTATACAGTGCAGTGCTCTGTGACAGAGAAACTTAAAATTGACGACTAGAATATTTGTGTGTGAATTTTCTCGTATGCAGCAAAATTTAGTGCCATGTTTATGCAGGACGGTCTTGTAAACAAGGGTCTTATAAAGCAAACTGCAATCAACACCAATACAGACTACACGGTAACAATCAGAGAAGACATTACCGGAGTTAAAAGTTGCAGAACCACAAATTTTCACTAACTTCAATTGTGCGATCCACACGGCCAACAAGTTACACTTCAGTATTTCTTTTTCAGTCTGTGAGCTTTTAAAAATTGCAAGATTTGTGCAGAAGCAACATACTGCACCAGCTGAAACTGATTGCACCTGTGATACAGATTCTAAGTACTGTAAATGCAAATTTTCATCAACACAAATTTCTTTGCACATGCACCCAGGGAGAGGCCCTAGGTGCAGCTGGACCATAATATAACATAGTCATATGTAGAAATCGACCCAAAATATTGAGGAAATCATGCAAAGCTTTTTACTGAAGCACTATAGCCAGTAGCTGTCTGGAAGGATAAAGTTTGGATCACCAGACACAAATTGTTAATTTCTTACCAGCACAAATTTAGAAGAACTTGTATTAAGTTACTGTGTGTGCAAGTGCCACACAGTCTTCAAGTTCAACCCCAGAGATAGTCAAATTATAGAGTATGGGCCACTATTGACATCAATTTAATTGATGTTACAAACACAACTCAAAAATGTGCCTTTTGCATGAATGATGCCAACTGTCGACAGGAGTGGACTAGTTTGTATTGGCATTCTTCACAGACCCCAATTATAGTTGGGAACATATTCGTCGTTGCATTATTAGTCATTACGCACCTAGACATCCACACTAGCCCAGCCAGCATCTGCACTATCATACTAGGCCCCGTTGCTTTATTACACGGACTGAGAGAGTACTATATTGCTACTGTACAATAATTATACTGTATAGTAATACAGCTATAGCCTATAGTCTTTAGTATTACAACGTAACGTAGTACACTCCGTAGTACGTACGAGCGTTTCTCAACGCACCAATTGTACTGTGTGTATGCATATGTACGTTGATGCACCGGCATCTCTTCGCGCGGGAGATTTTATTAACACATATACATGATGTACAGTACGTGTGCTTATTACGGTTAACGTATGGCAGATGTACTTACTGTGTGTTGAAGCGGCCATGTATACACGGCTGGTTCAACTTCTGCGGGGCTATGGAGGCGTAGTTCCTGGGACATATTGATGCTTCAAGCCCTACACTTCTCCACCGAAGGAACATCAAATATCGCTAACTTTCATTCAGCCAGGTTCAGTCGCCGTAGTAAAGTAATTATTCCATACCGGTTTCACGTCTCGAATCCATACAAAGGAAATACACCCATAGTAGACGATCATGTGGCCGGATATCCGCAATGTGATTGGTTAATATATCAGGGTTATTAACTGACTATTCATAATATACGTCATAGTTAGCGTGCTAATATGAATATGCACATACGGCACACGTCCGTCGGTGAATGGTAAATTACAGGAAATCCCCTTTGTTGTTGAAATTCCACTTCTTGGCCCTGGCCCAAAAGACATGTGAGTCATCTGAGGGGGTTTCCTTACTTATAAGGGGGAAACCACTGGAAATTGAACTTGTTGCAAAATTGATGTCAGACATATATCATTTAAATATGACATGAAGTAAGACAAGTGGGGGAGAGAATAATATCATCTGATTAAGTTCAAATCACGATAGGATATTTCGTAGCATGCGTAGGTGTGCGTAAGTGATGACGTAGGTTTCGTGAATTTTCAAATGCCAGAGTTGAGTTAAACTGCTAATCGGCGGTACTCTCCATTCAAAGGTTCCACAGATGATATCTACAGTTAAATTACAACTTGTCAGTGAGTGAAAGTAAACTGCGGGGGAGGAATTCTTGCATTCGTTATGACGGAAGTGTAAGAACCCCACGTGCCGTGGACGCCTCACGTGAGTGGGATTGATAAATACGCTCATAGAGAAAAATGTTTTTTCTTATTTGTCCCAATCCCCCTCTTGTATGTGTGTGGGTTTTTTTTATGAATGATGATATATCCGACAGACAGGAAAGATGACTGAAGGTAAAGCGAAGGTAGCGAAATTTGAAAATGTACAGCAAGCATGCGTGTTTTATACGTTGTGAGTGTTAGACGGTTACATATTTTTTTTTCAACTTTAATTCAACGTATTTCGTAGCTAACATTTACAGTGGGTGCGGACCAAAGTCAGGGTGACTGAATTGCCCAATCACTTCTTCCCCTGAGACCATTCAGACGTTGAGTTGAAGCTCCACCGACAGTTTTTGGGGATGATATCAGTAATTCACGGACTTAGGAATGATCTCGTAGCCTATATCCTACAACGGAAGATCGGATACGACAACGTTTAAGCCGCCGTGTTATTACGTAAGTCTATATTTAGCATAGCTAGCTGCGCAGAGTCTCATAGGGTGTGTAATTACGTGAATGGCACATCTTGTTGTCAACATGCCAGCATCTCTACCAGCCTGGACGCCGCCGTTGTAGTTCTTCGAAATTCTATCGAAATTACTTGGATCACTTGAGAAATAAGTAAGTAATTTGCTACTAGTTTCTGCTCTGCGTTGTATAAGAAAATAACGGCAGCACGGTAATTGAGATCAAGTTCCCTGGTACTCTCGTCAGCTTAATAGGTAGCCATGGTAACAGACTTGTTCATTTGTACTTAGCGATCAGGGAAAGAAACATACACTGCTTCCGATCAGGCCTATATAATGACCGGAAACCGGTTTCGATTCTCAACAAGATTAAAAGCAAAAACAAACAAACAAATAAACTGACAAACAAACAAAAAAATATTGCTGATCATTTTACTTCGTGTGAGATCAAAGGCTGCATATTTTTGCTTGCAACTAAAGATAATATCATTAAATTATTATGATAATAATATTACAATATTAAAATGTTATTTATTTAAATTTCTTAGACGTAATAAAAACCATGTGATATACCCTGATTTACACATGCAGGGTCTTTCAATGCCGGGTATCATCATTACAAACTGATTCCATTAATTGCCAGATGTCTTTGTTTTATCTCCTGACTATTATTATTTTCTTTGTCTTTAAATTAATTGACGTGCCTACCTGCGGATTTTTATCTCAACCTCTGCAAGTTGCTTAGGTAAATTTAAATGTCCCAGTGACCGTATAGCGTGTTTTTTTCAACCTGAAGTAAAGACACTTCAAACCTCATATGTATCTTGTTCATAACTCAAGATATGATGGCTTTACTGACGACTGCCTTGCTCTCGTCAAGACAGGTCTCGGGTACCTCGAGGATAGTCCAGGCAGAAATTTAGCTTTGATATGTTTAAGAGTGAGTAAACGTGACCCTTATAGTAAACTTCCATTCAGTTCCCATGCATGGATCTCGCGATTTTATCAGTTCGAGTTACCCCCTTTGATACCAACTGGGAACTTGAAACAAACAGGAGTGACATCATCTCTTCACATTGCTAAAGAGTCTTTTGTTTTCTTCATTATTGAATTTATTATTTTGACCTTGAAATCAGTAGGTGGTCATCCTAAACACTGGTTACGTGAA
>VJOZ01017500.1:307-11585 GCA_009801055.1 Stichopus horrens | reverse complement strand
GTTTGGGTTTGCATGGTTTGCATTGACCATTGTCTGGTTTCACCCCTGCATCGATATCCTCTGGACACTTATTGAAAAGAGTAGGCAAATCTCGCCGGTGTTCATCCACAATCAACATGGTATAGGATCCTAGATGAGCTCATATTGGGCTTTCTGATTGTCAACTTTCAAATTCAAATGTAATACCAGCACCTAACACACTGCATTATGCCCTAAAGTAAATGTGACCTTTGACCTTGACATAAGATGCCATCGGTCAGGTGGACGCTCTACCTCTAATACCAATAATTCTTTTATATACCAATAATTCTTCAAAAATTCTTTCCCAGTCACTGATCAAAAATGACCATGTGCAGTGTGATGCAAAGGATCTTTATACAGTTTATTGATGAATGCTACACTGCTTGGCGTTCAGCTGCAACACATCTTACCTTCTTGACAAATCAAAACAATTGTCTTAAAGACAAAGGGTTGTCTCACGCATTGTCTGAGACAGGGTCGGCACAGACATGCCTAACGGTATGAGTGTGTGCACTGTGTAGTTTCACATACTGTGTGTATGTTACTTGCATGTGAAAGTCAAGTGTTAGTGACAATTTGGTCAATTCACGGTGAACAACTTGGTAGACTAACATGAGGAAATGATGTAAGGAACCACTTTTGAATGAGAACAGGTAGTCAGGACTGCAGTGGATGACTTCTGGCAAATGAGGCAGCCAAAAAAAATAAATTACATCCTTTTGGGGCATGGCCACAATGCCAGAACCTCGGAAGGTCCATTTCCAGCGATCTGGAAGGTATTATTTCCAAAAATTTTTTGGTATCCTCAATGCAGTCACATAATGGCATTCTGCTTAGTCTTCCTTAATTCTCAAACCCGTAGTTTATAATCCTGGATGTCCCACTGTAGTAGGGGGATAATGTATTTCCACTGATGCCCTTGAAAACAACTCTTGTAATGCCACTGGAGAAAGAATAAAAACTGAGTCCCATAATTTGGAGAAACTTGGTCCAATATTCCAAATTCAAGCAAAACACATATTTACCACACAGAAATATTGACCCCCCTGTACACCTTAGATACTTTTCATAAAGGTGAACAATAACTAACTGCTGCTTCTTCGTCTGCTTAGTCATACACGGTTGTTCACCGTGTACGTGCTACCAGTTCTGGTGAAAATCCCGATGACGATATTCAACATCAAAGAGCTATGGTCCAAGTTCTGAATCATTTATGAAATGAAAGATTTATGGAGATCTTTAATCACATCTAACTAGTCAAAACCAATGGTGACGTGAACTTTGTGGCAAGAGGAGTGATATAGAAGACTCAAAGGCTGATTACTGCCTCAAGATATATCATAGTTTCAAGGTTTTTCACGGGTTTTGACCTCTCTTTGACGTCTAAAATACCCGTTTTCGTGATGAACTGGCTGGAAGGCAATGTTACAGAGAAAAAAAAAAATAGAAGAAAATCTCTCAATTCAAATGTCCTCTGATGGAGTGGTTTTAACGAAAGTACGATGTCACAACGAAGAAAAGGGTTCTTCTTTTTGGTTGCAAATGTGTCATGGAAAGGGTTCTAGTAAGAAGTTTCTGAGTGGCAGCTGTTTTGTCAGTGTAGAGTGAATGCTGTCCTAGGGAGAGGTCTGGCAGAGAGCAGTCCTGCACCGTCCCATGTAGTCAATGCAACACAGGTCGGAGGTCGGGGGCCTCTCAGAAGTTTCTGCCCACAATATTAGTGACAGATGGTTTGGGACTCTGGATGAAAGAGTCATTTTGCATCAAATGACCAGACAAAAAAATGTGGGTCTTTTTATATTGCAGGAAAGTATTTTTTTCCATGAATTTCCACACATTTTCAAGGGATTTCCATTGAATTTTGTGAGAGCTGCTTGTCTGGTGATTTGTTCTTTATGAGGTTGCCAACCATCAAAGCCAGCAACATTCGGCTGTCACAGGCTGGCGTGAGCAGAGCCCAGCTGGTTGTGAACCACCAATTTCAACATAAAAAGTTTTGCAGAGTTGTAGATCAGCTCCCCACCATGTGTTTGTGTTGTTTATTAGTCTTCAGAAACATATAAAATGTTCAATTTGCCTGAGATGCTATCATTTAAATTCAATGTTTTCTGCAAATCATCCCTAGAGGTTGCAGTTTTCACTGTCTTATCAGGTGACGAGACTTTGGACAAACTGACATTTCAACTCAAGACTTTACTGCTACTTTGGTCCAGAAATGGTGTGTGCAAGATATTTATTCCTTCTGTTCATCTAATATGGGCAATGAATGAGATTAATCTTACGTAGACAGAAATGGTTATCATCAAAATAAATTTAAACTGATGATGTAACTTTCAATATTCTAGATCTCCAGAAAGCCCAAAGAGGTTCAAACGTTGACCTCGGTTAAACTTAGCCCACCTTTGACATTCATCAAGAAACACCAGGCATCACCTATCGACCGAGTCCTGTCTACACACCGAGTCTCAAGCTCGGGCAACTTTCTGTTCCTCACAGATGCATGTGGTTTACAGAGAAGCATGACCGCAAAGAGAGACATGTGTGTGACAAACTCTATGAAAACTGATTCCCCTTGCCCTTGGCAAAAGACACAGAGATGGAGGAGACATTCGAGACAGATATATTTTCAAGACTTTTCAGCGTCTGCATATCACTCTCTACATTGAAAGAACCTTCCTTTCAGATATTCTAGAGCCCCAAGTGCCATATAATAAAGGCAATATGGATTTATGTTTACACATAAAGGGAGAAAGCCGCCCAAAATTTATGCTGCTGTCGTGTCAATACATTTGGAAACCAAAATCAATCTTGGTTTTAACAGACACCAGACACTGAGATGGCTATACTCAGCTTAACAATGCATTTTTCTTTTCTTTTTTTTTGTCCCATGATCCACTACTGCTTAAATCTTGAACAGAAATGAGAATGAGAGACAAAGACATGCACACATACACACACACATGAAAGGTCTATATATCAAAGACTAAACACTGTGGGAAGAAGTACAGTGCAGTTTCCAGAGTATTGCCAACACTGTGTCAACAAGGGACTGTATGGCAGGGGAAAGTCAGGAACTGCTAAAAGCAATACTGTAGTGACATACATGTTTGATGAATCGCTTATCCCGGGAATCGCTTGTCCCCTTCCCAGCTACCACCAAACCAACCACCAAACAAGGAGTAAAGATGTACCCAAATATGGATGTTTCTATGTAAAGACCATGTTTAACATTACTTATTGTTACTACATGACCCATATGAAATCTATACATCTCCAATGCTCCTGACTTTCACCTTGGTCTTACATCTATTATTGCAGGCGACTCTTCAGGCAAACGGTGAGAATTGTTACAAAAGAAAAGAATGATAGCTGGTCACAATGTGAGATACAAAAGAAGTGAATTAACAAAGGTCAGACCAAGAATGAATGGAAAAAGGGGGACGGAAAACCAAGATGATGTATTTCATGCAGATATTAACTTCTCTCTATCCTTCTCAGGCAAATAATAGCTGTTTCTCATTCATCCAATGGCTAATACACATCTGATCCCACCTGAGACAGTTGGGACTGATATGTAATAGTAGGATTTCTTAAGATAGGGTTGTCATGGCCGTTGGGAGATTTGCGCCTGGATCATTTTGTAATGCTGAAGCTCCTGGTCGGAGACGGATGGGACCAACCTCTCCAAAGCGGAGATGAAATCCATCTCTTCCACGATCACATCGGTCTGACTCGTAGTTTCACCTGCAGCAGAGAGAGAGAGAGAGAGGGGCAGGGATGACCAAAGCATAGTCCATTAAATTACATCTTCACATTTTTAATTCAACCGTTATTATTATGTAGCATTTTTACTATTGTTTATGAGTTTTATGTCCCAGCACAGACTATATATACATTATATAACACACAAAGAAGCACAGCATGAAGATATAGTGAGAAATGGAAGGGAAGGGGACAGAAGAGAAGGGTGGATATATATTCAGTTTAATCGATGCATCAGGTACGAATAGTCTCCTATTTAATCAGCAACACAGAGAGTAAAACAAAATGACAAAATAAAAATTCACTGCAACAAAAAAACAACATCAGAGACAAGAGATGAAACATATTCAAGAGAGAACACTGGCAATGTTCACTGTTTTTGAAATGAAGCACAGCTAATACAACTTGATGTAGGAAGTACAATTCCAGAAGATGTGCACTTGTGATGCACGTTGTAATTGACTGACTGAATGCCAATTACCGCCCCTTCTCCTATCAAGACAAAAAAATATCATAATTCTATCAGGGAAAACTATGATATGGGAACTTTAAAACAGCAACTGAAAGAACTCCTACAGATGAAGAAACACCCTACATATCAAACAGTAAAGCACATTCTCAGTGTGCTTAAATTAGTCAATATTCCCCGAAATGGTCAGCCATGCGTCATTGAGAATGAAACTCGGCAACTTTTCAGAGCGCATCATTGGCTTGCAAGGATTAAACGTAGTCTGATATGACATGCACCTCAGAGCACACTCTTAGTTACGTCGAGGAGGGCAGGCCGGTGGGGATGAGATGAAGTTGAAACTCATCATCGGGGGAGGGGTGGTTTTGATAGATGACTGTATCATCATCAAGGCCTCTCACGTTCACGTCAAGGCACTGCCAGGGAGGGTGTCATATTAAGCTGCACGAGAGACTCAGTCTGATATCGACTACTGACGCTAAAATATCAGCAGTGATGGCAATCCAGTCGGGGTATGTAAGATTTACCAAACAATCAAATGCCAACTAACACTAATGAAATATCAGGTCTCACTTCAATAGTTAAAACCCTTGGTGTAGGTTAGCCATTTCCTTCTTTTTCCAGGATAATGTTTCATGGTTTATGGCGGTTTGTCACAACGTGTCAACTGAGTACGTTGAGCATATGGTGAAAATCAATTGATGATGAAAAACTAAGAACTCTAAATAATTTTACATGTTCCTTGGGGGAGCCAGGTGAGAAATCCAGTGATAATAGGAAGGGAGTGGAAGTGGGGGAGGGAAGAAACATTCATTCTTTGAATCATCATACTTAGAGAATTTACTAGGAAATCAAACGACAAGAGGAAACTAAGTACGTAAAACAGACATTAATAAACCACCACACTGACAGAACTAGGCTGTGATGTGGAATATTGCTCCTTCAGATGAACACAGCTGATGCAAGTACTCGGTGGACTTTCAGCTTTCTTACTTTTGAGCTTATTTTGAACAAACATGCAGACATATGGTGGTACTTTCGACTGAAAGGCATATAATAGATCAATAAAAAAGAAAGCTCATTCCACACATAATACAATGGTTGGTTATCTAATGTTTCCACAGATTTAACAGAAAGAGTCAACGGAAGAAGTTCGCACACCGTAGAAAAAATTGCGATATGCAATATATTTTTTTTTGTGAGTGCAGCTATAATTTCATGCAAAATCAATATCATCGCCCATAAATATGTCTGTGGTGACATTTGTAACATATCCACACCAATGATTCTGCTTATAAACTGGCGAAATACTGTACAATCCACGCCATACCGCAAAGGGAATTCTTTCATGGAGGAGCAATATGACACAGAAATCTAACATAAATGTGCCTTTGGACATTGCATGACTTTTGACTGAGAAAATCCAATTAATGAGTACATAATCAAGGAGAAACTTAACCCCAAGAAGCAAAATAAATTACAGACATATAAACAGACATAAAAAAGACAGATAGACAAACAAACAGTCAGATGGACAGAACAAAAGATGGGCCAGAGGTATAAATTAATTGTTGTGCATGGCTCGCACTATTTAGTTGATTTTCTTGTAAAACTGAGTCATGTCTGTAAATCACTGCCATTTGTTGCTTTGAGATCTTGAATTCTTTGGGTGAACTTTAAAAAAAAAAATGGTTTCTTGCAAATTACAAGAGGAACTTTCACCAGAGATCAAGCTTTTGGAAAATGGTGAAAACAAGGTCACAACATCGATGACTATCTTATACTGCACACTCCCACATGCTGCGGGTTAGGTATGATGTACATTGCGCTTGTTAAATCCTTTGGTGGCACAACGCGATCAAGTCGATACAGCAAACCTATGTTACTGCTGATCCATATATATTAGTCATGTATTTCATGAAGATCCAATAAGTCTTCACTCCCTTGTAAAGAGTGGGGAAAATCGTCAATGGCTGTTAAACCACTAGCTGATTTGAACACAAATTAAGGAAACAACATATTAACCAGTGAGACAAGTACTCAGTGACTTTGATGAGATTACAAGTTTTATGGACTATTTAAGATAAACAACTTCTTTATCAATTATGCTATACTTGTGTAATCTACCTACCAGCATGAATTAACCCTCCCCCATTCTTCCAATACAAAAAAAAAAAGCCAGAAAGCCTTGGAGAATCAATAACTATAACAGCTAGGGTATTAAAATTGCAACCAGGTTTCTTGGAAACTTGAATTTGCAAAAACTGCATCATGAAACAATAAACTGCAATTGGAAATGATGTGGACTGCTTAAATCCAAACAGCATTCCCATCTTGACCAGAACGCTGGATATATCTGAGTCACCTTGGTCTGTATCCTTGACTTAAGACAGACTTTAACTGCAGCTTTGATACAACATATACAGTCACAGGCAGGTATCCGAGCACATGACTTGTGAAACCTGACGATCAAGTTCGGACTAAATTACCGGCACAATTATGGTTTGCTTCAGTTACCCCAGTAGCACTTCCTCGTAAATAAATCACTTCATCGACAGAAGAAAAAGAAAGTTAAAGGATCTTCGAAGAAATTTTGATGACAAAGAGCAAACAGCAATTGCTGGAAAAAAAAGATGAAAAACCCTTTGCTGTCCATTTTTGAAATTTGGCCAAAAAAAACCCCTCAAAAGTCACAAAACACTTTTTCAAAGAATTTCTGTATGCTCAAGAGATGACAGCACTCACATATCTCTCTGTATCAGGAATAGAACCCTCATGCATTCACTGTCAGACTGGAGTACTTCCTGACCGAGCCAAACATGCCACACGAATTGCTCTATAAAAGCATCAAATTTTGACACCCCTGGATTTAAAAAGTCTCGTCTCCTGATTTTGAAATCGGAGGCAGAAAGTGGATGGGAAGAGGATGAGATGAGAGCCAAAGTGAGAATCAGTTGATGATTTTTAATCTCCCACTCGATGAGGCAGCAACACTCTTTTCTCTTGTGACTGTTCTCTATGAAACGGTGGCTGCGAGTTACATCTTCTTTGATATAATTAAAGCATCACTTTATCAATTTTGACATTGAATCATGACATTGAGAAACATGACGTTCTGAACAAGATAGGAGAGAGCACAAAGATTAGAGTAGCTTGATCTACTCACATGTATCCAGGATGACTGCTATTTTTCTTTTTTAAGTTTTTTTTTCAAGATTTGCATGACATCAATACCATTAAGAAAGACACAAAAGATGCGTTGTTAAGAAAAGAGAGCAGGCTCCTCTCTGAATAAAAAGGCATGATGTGGAGCTACCTTAAAAGGCTCTCTGAAAACAATTCAAGCACTGGCACCACAGTCTATGCCACCGTATACCATACACCAATTAATGAGAAGAGGGAAGGACAGAGGACAATCACCACGACAACTGACGTTAAAGGTTGTGCGACATGCTGCACTAATCATTAAAAATGTTGAAAATTGCCACATATTCCATAAATTGAGGATTTTGATTTTGATTTTGAATTGAAAATTTTACATGTCCCCACGGGTTTTTGCTCTGGAAGCATGCATTTTCTTCTTTACAAATATTGATATCACTTAAGTGATACCCAGTCATTAAGCAATTAAGGGATAATATGTATAGGCTTAACAAAAGAATTACTGAAACAGTGCAACACTAGTGTCATCATATTTGCATTTTCTTCAAACTTTGAAAAGCCTTATCTCAAAAATGGTTAATAGATAGAAACCCAAATCCAACAGATTTTTATTCCGGGTTTCACTTGGCAACTTTTGAATCAAGCCAATTCTTTTCTAGATGCATGTCATGTGACCTTATAATTTGATGTGAGAACAATGATCACCCAGGAGGTCTGAGCATGAACCCAGGATTTTTATTCTTCCTCACTTGATGTCAGACAAATGTAAAACTTAGCAGTGTATCCCTCAGAATGTATTTTGCATGGAAATTTTTTATCACTAACAAAAGTAAAGAAGTGGGAGTAAAGTAAGCTGGCATTGTTATGGGAAGTAATTTTGACCCTAAAGTTCTTTAAAAATATGTTTGTCTAACAACATTAATTACACATATCAAATAATGCTTGAAAAAAAGTGGCCATTCTCAGTATAATGTCTACCTGTTGATTACACATATAAAAGGATATGTAGGTAAGTCGATCAACGTGCACTTTTGGAATGTTTGGATACAGATGTCAAGCACACAGTGCATATGCAAGCCTGAGGCTATTTACCATGATGGTTTCTTGCTGTCTTAACATGAGCGCTTATTAGATTGCCGAGGCAGTGGTATATTTCGCGATCGACTGATGCAGATGCCTTATATCGATTCATTAGTGAGGGTTAAATCTTGTCCAGCAGTTAACAAAATAACAACACTTTTTGTAGAAACCATGAACAGTTCATGCAAAGTCCTATAAAACTTCCTTTGGTCTGTTTCCTGGCTTCCTGGGTCTAATTTCATTTGGCACTGAAATCATCAAACCACAGGTTTGGCAGCTTTTCCAACAGCTGTTATCCATGGCCCTACGCTACAAGAGCCACACGTCTGGACATACCACATAAGGTTCTTCCATTTGATAGGTTTTGATTTTTGAAATGTAAGACACTTTTTGAATTTTCTTTGGTTCTAGCTCCTTAATCTGCCAGCTGTTGATTCCATTCCCCTATCTTGGACTGATTAAGACCCCCACCCCATTATTGTTGGAGAAGCATTTGCTAACAGAGGCAGGCAAATGCACCCCATGTAAACACCTGACATCACTTGAGTCACTGAACAGAGTCATAGTTGAGAACATGAATGGATTGCAGGAATAAAACCTATTTTCAAGGTTCACAACTCCAAGACAACCCAGAGAGGGACTCACCAGCATTTGTTGCATCGTAGAGAGTCTTAGTTCAAGAGATAATTTGCTGCTGGGTAAGCACTGTTTTCAGTCACAAACCTAAAATGCATGTTTACTTAAAGACAAACAGCATAGATGTCGGCCATGTTCTCAGAGTGCTTTGGTAAAATTGACCATATCAATCGCAACACAAATGCTTCAGACATTGTCTATTTGATTCTTCTTTTTGCTTATCGAATTCTATCAAGCGATATACCAGAGCAAACTTTCGTCGGTTGATTTATGCAAAGCTGAAAGTAAAAGTGATTGGTGTCTTAAACAAAAGTGAGCCTAAAGGTTCTTCATTTGCATTCTGCAAACTGTGCATTAAAATACAACACTACAGACTGAATTGTAGTGCTTATCTTGGCTATAAACACATGTGAACGACAGTAGAAGATGAAAAGGTAAGGGACAAAATTTATTAAACCCATCTTCCCAAAAATCTGCCTGTTGTTGATATAGTTAAAGCTATCTCTATGCCATTATGATATCTTTATTTCATTGTGACATCTCATTGTATCTCACTCCATGATACCAATTACATCACCTCTGCGACGATGTTTCAATTTGTCTGAATTTGCAATGATGGCAATCAGTGTTTTTGGCACATGCTCTCAGGAGGATCCAGGAGAGAGCACGTCTTGAAGGTGATAACTAATTATTTATTTATTTTAATTGCCAGTTAAAGCACCAGTAAGTCATCATCTTGGGATGTTCAAACCTGATGCAAACATATGCTGTATTTGCATTTCGTCTTTGTTTAATTGCTGTGACAGAGGAGTACGCTTGTGTCTATAGACTATACAACGCACTGCAAACAAATCATGTTTGGTTGGTTCCTATGGGCCTAACTTTTTTAATTTAAGGACGATATTGTTGACCACTTTGGGATATGAGATATAAAAACTTATCACAGAGTCAGACCTGCCCATTAATGTTTTGGTTGAATAAAAAAGATTTGCAGAAAGTTGAAGATGAATAACTCCCAATGTTTTGTACTTTGTGGATATGAAAACATAATCATATTCACCATGACATCAAGCTAACACTTGCGGACAGCAACTTATACAGGTAGGATGCACACATCACGCAAATTAATGGAGTAAGGTACATAACATCTACCAGAAGAGATGCAGGAATTTCAAAAGTTCACATTGTCCAACACATTAAAGATTTTAAATATTTATTCCTATAGAGTATAACTTTGGAAGACTTGTACAATTGTAAAACCAAATAAGGGAGCAAATACAGACAAGAAAGTTCTTCAGAGGTATGTTGAAATGTGAACATTTTTGAAGATCTCACATCTTCCTCTTCAGGCAATATGCATTTAAAAATCTCAACATAAAATGCCATTTGTGTTCAAAACATTTAAAGTGGGCAACAACTTTTCTCTGAAAGATCATACTCCTTTTGGTCTGAAGGCAAAAGTCATTTACTCATTCAAAGGCTCTATAAGAATGTCTCTTATATTGGTAAAACCAAAAGACATTTGTCTGTGAGGATTGACGAGCATTTGAACAGTACATCACCCATCCATGACTACATTGTCAGCTGTAAGGAGTGTAGAGGTTGCACAGGTGATTTGTTCACCAGTTAATAGCATCTGGCAACTCTGACTTCCAAATTAAGATCAAAGAAGCATTGTTAATCAAGGAACACAGACCTACACTTAGCACCCAATTACTACAGCATGGCTCACCATATAATTTGTCTGTTTTCTGACGCTACTTCTAACTGTCTACTGACGAATACCAGGGTCTAAAGTCGAGTTGTTTTCTTTGTATATTTTGTATGATTCAAACTTTACATATATTATTTATATTGCCTGAAGAAGATGTGAGCTCCTTGAAAATGTTTGAATTTCAAAATGCCTCTGAAGAACATTCATGTCTGCATTTGCTCATTTATTTGCTTTTATTCCTGTAGAGCCAATCAAAGATAACACTATGGACTTACAAAAATACCAGGGGGAGGGTTAGCTGGAAACATCTTGGAAATTGTGTTGAAAGAGTTGTATTGCACAATAGGGGCTTGCAAGTGTCTGGTTTCTGATACCACAAACGATTTCCAAACATGTAGCTGAAATTTGTACACAATGGGGCGGCGGGGGGGGGG
>VJOZ01017488.1:964-12125 GCA_009801055.1 Stichopus horrens | reverse complement strand
CATGAACTGATTGACTTTCTCACCTTGCATGGTCGGATCTTTGTGGGAGCTTATCAGCGATATCACTTCCTCCATGAGTTTGTTACCCAGCACGGCCGGATTCTCGCACAGCTTCAGAAGGCTGGAGAATTCAGTCCTGGCAGCCCAAGGAGACAGCTGTGGGGTTGCGACAGCTAACCTGGAGACTACACCTGTGTGAGCCAATGAGAGTACAGAGAAACAATTTACCCTGGTAAGACAATCTTGCCTCACCTTTTTCAAAGTCATGTGATTAAACAGAGTTGCTATCATGGGTTTTGGTTAGTGTAGCTTAGGTAGGCAGGCAGACATCTTTGATAATGTATGGAACTGTATCATGAATCATTTGTGGCTAGTAGTAGTAATACATGTCATATGTATTACTAATACTAGCTACAAATGGTTGTGACAAGCATTACATGACTACAAGGACAAAATTTTGCTTTGCAGATGAGTGTCATTGAAACATAGCATGGCATGAGCATACATGGAAAAGATATCAGACAGCTTGTACAGCAATATGAGCAACGTAGTACATGCAAAATGATAGGACAATATTTGAATAGTTTGCAACGATGGCTCGACATAAACCACCTTGTGGTCTGAGGAGAATAAATTGATGCAATCAATGGTTATGAATACTCACAGCATGCATGACTTCTAAAACTAGTTTTAAACTCATTTCCGAAACAATGGTTCAGGCGTTGGAATTTGTTGGACAATGCTTGCAATTTATTTAACTACTGAGTATCATAAACGCATACACTGACAGCTGCTGGGGGTACTAACGACTTAAAACAGTCATGGAAACATAAACTTGGAAGGCAAAACATATATGACTAATCAACATACATACTACAGCAACATCGAGGTGCAGAAGAATACACATAACACTGAACAACTGCAGCAATCACTACAGGGTTGAGCCATGCAGGCTAACATGCACAGACAGTGTATTTTAAGGCAGTGACTCATCACCCTAAGCTACATTTTTGGCTTGGGGATAGCAAAATTCTCGACTGGTTCCACTTTTTGATCGACAGCAAATTCGAAAGCTACAGAGTAGCCAATGTTACACAGCACACACGGGGATCCATTGTTTTGATTATCTGTGTGGAGGAATTTTAGACAGGCTGTGGGACTTGATGTAAGTGGTTGGGATAATTGAAACTGTCTGGGGTGATGAGCCTTTGTCTTTAATAAAGAGTTAAGGAAATTTTAATGGAACAATTACACAGCAATATAATTAACACATCTACAAGAGGGCTTATCTGCTTAGCTCATTGGCACACATAAAGCTATAGCTATTTATTCTAAAATATTGCTTGAGATCATTTTGCATCAATGGGCATGCACGACATTTGACTGTCAAGACCAACATGCAGCTCTTTAAATTATACTTATACTTAGCTTGCTGAGGTGATAAGCTTTGCTAGCTGACCTTGCAGGAGTGACTTTGCAGCGAACCCATCTGGGTCGTTTTCCCTACCATCTTTTCTCCTTGCAGAAGACTTCCGCAGGCTTGTGAGAACCAGCTCCGTCAGGAAGCTTGCCACCTTCGAGGAGGATGAGATATCGGGAGTTTATAGGGCATGTGCGAGATGTTTTAAAAAAGCTGTTTCATTTTACAATTCATTGTTCAATACAACTGGAAAAGTAATAGCAAAATGTCTCACAAAGATAAAAGTCAAACAACGTAGGCCTATAGAATACAAAAGATATCCATTGACAACACTCTGGAAGAGTAACTATTAAAGGATTTCCACTTTATCTCTGAAGGAAAATGTCAGAGTTTAAGATACATGTCCACCATTCTATCTGCTAACTTTTCATGTCACTGATTACATCTCTGGGAAAATAGGACTCACTCATGCACAGGGAGAGAAAACTTAACTATTTCGCCTTCCAAAGTAATTATTAAGTGCACTGCTGCCATCAAAGGAACTAGGAACAACGCACAAAACCCACCTCGTTATCGCTCAGTGAATTGGTCTGCACAAATTTCTTTGCGAGTTCGATCCTTTCTTGGTTGTGAACGTCGAGGAGCGTCTTGAGGGTGTCGAGTGGCAACATGGTGACCACCTCTTCGTAGCTTCTTTTCAACGCCTGCAGACGAGAAGATCACGTAGGTTACAATTATCACATTTGTATCTTTACCAATGAGATTCAAATTAAGAAGTTACATCAATTTTTGGCTTGCTAGATGGTGCAGTAAATTTTTTGAATTGACTCTCTACCACTGAGCAAAGAATGCTGTGACATCACAAGCTGTGAAATTATGCCAACATTCCAACCTTTACAGTGGAGCTTAAGATCATGATGTACATCCCAGTGCATGCCTCCCTCTACGTAGTAACAATAAGTTTGGATTATTGACACTTAAGTTAAACAAGATGATAAAAACAGTTCTAACTAGTGTATTTAAGTCTGCTATGCCTTAGTGAGACAAAATTCATTGGCCACATTAATGTTACTATTTTGTAAACAAAGACAAATCATACTGGTTCCATGTGGGCAGCATGCTACAACAACAACCTTCAAAAAAATCATTGGGCCACTTTGTCATAATTTCAGTGAATCATACGCAAGTTTTGACCAAGATAGTGGATTTCTGGATTATGTAATGCAGCTGACATGGTTGTGAAATGACCTGAGGTGATACAACAGAGATGGCAATGGCTCCTGACTGTTCAAGCCTCTGTTGTGTCAACAACAACTTGAGAGAGCATTGTATCGCTGAGTGACATGTTAAAGTATATGTGGCATGAAAGAAACAGTTGACGTATCGACTGAGTGAAGTGTTAAAAATGTTGCAAATTGCCACAATTTTCATGATAATCAATTGCACATGGACCATTTTGCGAACAAACCCCTCTTTCACAACTGCATCATGAATAAACATAAGCCAAATATGCAAATTTGTGATGTCAAGGAAGGGACTCACCTGACATGCCATATGTTCATCCTTTATTAATTTGCCTCTATTTTAGGGACAATTGAGAATTTTGTACAAGGCTTCTTTTTTTGCTGAAGCCTTTTTTTTTGGAAGCATGTATTGTCTTCTTTAACAAAATATTGTTATCACCTAAAAATTGAGACCCATTAATTAATAGATAAAGCATAAAGGCATAAAAAGGGAAACACTGACACTGTGAAACACTCTGGACTATCTGTTTTTCATTTTCATCAAACTTTGTAAAAGCCATACCTCAAAAATAGTAACAGAGAGAAACACAATTCCAAGAGATTGTCATTCAAGGTTACACTCAGCAACTTTTGAATGAAGCAAACTCTTTTCAAGATGAATGTCACTTGGGCTTTAAGTGAGTGTATTTGTATGATGTTAAAGATTGTTCACAGATATATATGGGGTATTTAAAATCTCTTACACAACTGAGGGGAGACAGCGTAACAGTGTGCGTGCTGACAGTATTGTAGCACGGTAACCTTTGACAACTGAAGCCATTAACAATGATGTAGCACGCTGCCTTTTTAAGCCCTTCGAAAGTACCTCACTGTTAGGTACTACAATCTCTAAAAGAAGTATGGCATGTCAACTTTGGTCTGTTGCAGCCTCCGACAATAGTAGAGCATGCTAACTTGTGGGCTATTAAAGTCTTTGAAAGTAGTGCAGCGTGCTAACCCTTGGGAATTACAGCCTCTGACAGTAGTGTGGCATAGTAACTTTTGGCATATTACAGGTGTCAACAGTAGCTTTATATGCTAACTTTTAGGCTACTACAGCCTTTGACAGTTGTGTAGCATGCTGACTTTTAGGCTATTGAAGACTTTGAGAGTAATGCATCGTATGCTATATTTGGGACTATAATAGCATGAATGTATTAGTCTCTTGGCTAAAAAAATTGTATTATCTGTAAAATGTTGGCTAAACCACACAAAAGGGCACGCGATAACAGGTTTCCTCCATTAACATTAGTCCAGCACCACTTAGTTTTTCACATGATGCACCACTGATAGCTGTTCTAGGAGGTACAGGGAGATAGGGTGTCCTCCTTTTTCTTCTTTTGAGAGTTTTTGTGTTTTAGGAGGGGGCTATGATGCAAAATTGTCCAAAGTTGTGGGAAGTAACAGATATGCTTATTTTTGAGACAAAATAATCTTTGTCAGCATGATTTGACGATGCTCAACTTTTCAACATTCCCCCACAACCTTTTGCGCACCACTACAGACCACGTCGCCCGGCAAAGGAGGACACGCCATTATTTGAAGAAGTCTCCACTATAACATCAGATGAGTACAAACAGTGATACAGGTTTCGCTACAACCACCACATAAACATGATGATGAGGGGTTGTTTGTCTGTGGTATCACCAAACCACTTCTCAACTTAAACATCCGTGTATGAGTTACTCACCTTGCTAACTTGGTAGCAGGTAATGATCTGCTCGCAACACTTCTTGCCATCTTCACAATGAGATAACAACAGTTTCATCATCTTCAGGGTCTCGTCTTCGACCTCTGGCTTCACGTTCTGATCTACAAAGTTGACTGGCATGGAGACCACTATATGAGAAAATAAAAGTATTTAAATACTTATTTGAAAAAGGTTGTCAGTAGTTGTGCTAGAGAAAACACCATTAACTGGGTTTTAAGCAATTTTTTTAAAAGTGTTCAAGCACGTGCTGTGTTGCACGTAATCAGGGAGGAAATTCCAAAAATATAGCTACAAATAGAAAGTGGTTGTACATGTAAATAAAAGAAAGTGCCAATGTGGCAACAAATATTTGTATTCCATTTCAGCAATAAATTATTTGTTTTGACTATCGTTTCAATCACACCAACTCAGAATATTGTACATGAGAATCTTACCGCTTGCAGACCTCCTCATGATTGGGGGTGTGCCACTTCCCACAAATAAAGGCTGGCTCCCAGGCTTCTGCCATTCTGTGGTCCTTCGTTGTCTTTGGTCAGAAGCATCAGAGCCTATCAGCCTCTTGAGGTCTCCATCGAGCTGGAGTACGTGGATGGTTCCCTTGGCCAGGCGGATGCATGACAAAATGATCTCCAAATCTTGGCAGTAGTGATCGAACTGAGATGCCAGATGATTAGCCTGGATCACACAACCTCTCTGGAGGAGCTTGGAGAGGATGCTGCTCAGAGCAGATAATTGCTGGAAAAAAAGTGAAGAGCAAATAAACAAACAAGTCTGTAACTAGATAAGAAGAAAATTTAAGAATAACTTTTAGACAACCCAAATCAGATGAAAATAGAAATTCTATGAAAGTTTCTGCTTTTTGCAAATTTAAGAAAAAATGTAAGAGACCAACCAAGAAGACAAGGTGAATATACAGTGAATCAGAAACTGCTGGTTATGAAGAGCCATTTGCAGTGCATTTGGTGACAGCAAACATGCACATGATATTTACGGAACATCAAGAAATGCTTCCTTCCCGTGTCGGCGTTTAAGAGTGCTTTCTGGCAAGCATAACAAGAGACAAAATGTTTCCTGAACAGAACCTTTCTGAATGACAGTTGAAATATTAACCTTGAAAAGCTAATTTAATCTTGAAACAACCCAAAAACAACTAGAGAAGGGATTAAACCTACGTTAACTTGTTGAATATAGCTGTTACATTTACAGATGTGACAGTCTCAAGACTGTTACTTTCACATTAAGACAAAATGAGACCACCGCTGGCATTAACACGAACTGAAAGATGTACAAGGTAAAAGACAACTGCAAATGACAGAGAAATACCTGCCAGAGACCTTATTGCCACAGAACGCACTTTCGAACCCAGTGCTGAAAAGAACACACTCACTACACCCAAGTTATTGTGATGACTCCTTTTACAACATATACTCTGTTAAGATATTGTAATATGCACATCAGGGTTGCTCTAGAATGGTCTGTGCAGAATTCCATGGTGCCCTTCAACTACCTTCAAATACAAACATCCTGGAAGTTTTGTTGTATCAAAGACTCAGGAGTGATTAAATAATTTCGCAAAAAAAACTCAGTAATTTACATACTGAGCTAGCTGTGATCCATGAGTGATTGATTTATCATTTTTAATCGACTGATCTGAAGATCAAGTTCCCATCAGCCTGACCTTTCCTGTGTATATATTCGTCTGGTCAACTGCCATTGTTAGCATCACCTAATGTTGGGTCAACTTATACAAGTGTCTTAATCATTGCCTAGCCTTGAAAATGTTCAGAATTGCTTTCATCTTGACTGCATTATCTCCATTGCCTATTTGGCCACACTGCTTATACAACAGTCTGGAGGCTAACCATTTGATGCGTTACTGTTTATTGTTAACATTGTCCACATCAATTAATAGGTGCCGTTTATAGAATGCATTTTACCACAGGTCACCGTTTTACACAAACTGGTGCCTCGCATTCTCCCTAGAGTAGCGGTTGTCCTGCATGGCTAGCCTAACTACAGTGTTGCTATGACAGCCCAATGTGAAGTCTAGAGCTCCTACCAGCGACCGACTTCCACCAATATAGTACTAAAACTAATTGTTAAGCCTTGGTTAATTGAATGTCATAATCATTTAGCCTAATCCAGAAATAGTTTGCACATTTTTATCTGAATCCGTCCGAAGCTGAAGTCTGAAAGGAAATTTAAATCAACAATTAAACCAACACTCTCATTCAATCTTTCACCTGCTTAGGTGCACATTTATTTGTATTCTTTTCTGTCCCCATTCCGTGATGACAAAGAGAATGCCCCTCAATACCAAGATGTCAAGTTACCTGATGCCAAAACGACTGACTTGTTTGCTATTAAAAAAAAATTTTTTGATTATGCTTACCTCCTGAGAAAGAACTTCAAATTCCTCCTGATCGTCATCATCATGCCTGCCTTTTCGTCTATCAACAAAGAGCAGCTCCTGCGGTCCTTGAGATTTACACTGCCAGACATCTTTCTCCTCATTCTGCAGACTAGGAAGCTTACCACCAGCACCCACTCTCTGTCAAAATGAAACAGAGGATTAGAGCCAACCTCACTGAACAAAATGTAAAAACTAGAGCAGCAAAGCCACAGAATCTCAATACTTCTGGTTATTTAATGTTCCTTTGCGGAAAATTCCTGATTATTTTAGAAACAGGTCAATTTTGATTGAAGAGATTGGCAACGACAATCAGAGAAGTTTGAATCGGGTCCATTTATCTTGTGTTGACAAAATATTAGAGTTCTGCCATTTCAGTTCATTTGCAAGCCATTGTTAAAAATGCAACAAAGTAAATGTATTCTTTCATGTCAATTAGACAATTGTTTTGAGTTTTGCCTCACCTTCCATGAAAATGCAAGTAGCTAAACACCTGGGATCAAAGCGTTGTTCTAATTGTGTAAGGATTGTTGACTTAAATGATGTTGCTAGGTGAATGCTACTGAACTGGAGTTGCCTAATAAATTCATGAAATACCTTTGAGCTAGTTGAGCAGCTTATCATTACTCGATCTGGTGGGTCTTAAAGTAGTAGCAGTAATCAAATTAAAGACACACCTGGCATCAGACATTCTTCTTTGTACATCTTCTTTTTTATGATATTCTTGACAAAATTCTTCTTTTGAAGTTGAGAAATAATTGCACTAGGATACACATAATTGAGTCAAAAACCTCAATACTACTCTGTCCTATACTATAACACACTTCAATCACAAATTGAAGGAGCTTAAATAACTATAACCCACCAATCCAAACAAAGGATCAAGACATCTACAATTTATGCACGTACCATGTGCACAACTGTGGGAAAAGATGTACCTTTCCATGTTCAGGCACTTTTTGCGGTTAGTGATTTGCAAAAAAGACTTATTATACATATTTTCTTCACACCTTAAGTGGTAACATCTCTCACTCACATGCAAAGAAACATGATGGAGAAATCTGATACACACTGACAATGAATCAAGACCCTGACACCACTTTAAAAGAATACCAGAATGGCCAGCTAGTGTGACAATCTCTCTATACATGTAATGTACTGAGATAACAAGTGTGATTGCAATTGCGACTATACCACAGAAAGAGAAACCATAACGACGTTGGGCTAGCTCCTCACAAACAGAACAACTGAAGCAGAACATAATATATGCACTCCTTGTTCTGTAAGGCCAAACAGTTCTGCCTTCAATACTTGCCATATAAGGCATGTACATCTGGGGGACTTCTTTGTTCGATATATAACTACAAATTTGGGGAAACAGAAGTAAATGCACNNCTGGGTTCCAACATTAAGCTGTTTGCGAGTTATATTATCCCAAAATTTCCATTGGATTTATGTTACACGGTTTCATGAGAAAAACCTTTTGCCATGCAGAGTTTGGGCTTTAGTTGTTGTTCCATGACATAATTCTGGTTTACCTTTTTCTATGAAGTATACCAATATTAGTAATTAATTAACCATGTAAAAAAATAAACAAATGGTGCATACTGATATATGAAATATATGAATACGGATATATGAAAATTCCTAACTCAATTACTCTTTAGCAGATTACTGCATAAGCACAATCAATGTAATACACCACCGTATTATTATATAACATGACCTACATACCATTGCATAAATACATGACAATGTTATTACATAAGATAACCATATACGACACCACTGCATTATTACATAATATGGTTCAGAGAACAATGCATCAGTACACACTAATGCTACTAAATAACAATTATGCACAACATTGCACTATTACATAACTGTTAATATGTAACACACCACTGTACTATTACATAATATTATCATGTAATACATAACTGTATCTTCAACCAATCTGATTCTCCTCCATTTGGCAGTGATTTTGGTTAAAGGACCAATCTTGGTACATTGTGTGTCCCTTGTTATAGTGGACACTTTGTGCTTGGGCTTTGGCTTCATTGCAAAATTTTCGCTATATGAATTCAACTGTTCAAGACTTGAGGCACATCGCAGGACAAGTCCTGTAATCCTCATAAATCTCAAATTTTGTAAAAAAAAAGAGAACAGACAGAGGAACAGAAGCGAAAATGAAATTCACTCTTGTTGCTTTGTGAGTAATGAGGGTCACCAAACTATGAACAGAATTACCCATAAGGCATCATACCTTCTCAGATTCTACTTTCAGCCTCCATGTCCACATTTCTCTCTCCAGCTGGCTGACCTCTGAACCCTGTGAGACTTTTTTCATCCATTCGTAGGCAAGGTGTAGTATGAATGCCTTCTCATTGGAGCTCAGAGTTACTTCTGTGCTTTCTTTGTGCACCCAGCCCTAGTTCAGGAAAGAATTAATATATACATGTAATGCAAATGAGTGCAGTGTGATGTATTAAGATACATTTATTTTTAAACAGGGGGAAAAAAAAGTCACAGGCTATGGTTGTTTGATCAACTTATGACCAAAGAAAAAATACACAACTGTGAGGGGAACGAAATGCAAAAAAGTTTTTACAAAACAATTTTCAAGTGAACTTACTTGATAGAATGCAACTACAGTCTTTGGTTTCACCCTGTTGGCTTTGAAAAGTTCATTACATTTCTGCCAAAAGGAGAGTTCATCCTTGTCACGTCTTTGGATCCTCAGCGGGTGGGATTTCAAGAGTTCTTTTTCAACCTGAAAAGATGAGAAACATTGTAGATAGGACTCAAACCTTTCAGATGGAAGAAGTCATAATTAAAAATGTACATGAGTATGTATACCAGTATATGAAGACGAGGCAAGAACAGTGCAGCTGCAATGCCACATGAAAGGATAGCTGGATCTCGGCATAGATGCAAAATGCTGGGTGTCTATATACAGAGGGACAACCACCACAGGTCTTACAGGTGTTCAGAAAGAGAATGGTCTTTTCATATTGCATCAAAATCAATACACAATTTGACAATGCTCCGGCAAAACCAAACCTGACGACTCAAATCATCCCTGGAACAGGACAAGCTATGGGTAAACTGTATATGATGCTAATCCTAACCACCGATGCAACACCGAGAAGACCCAAATCAGCCGGCCACGCACCTGACTGACAACGAGATCGTCGACGGGCAGCTTGACCAGACGGGCAAACATCTTCGCTTTGTTGAACTGATCTGAAGCTCTCAACATCTCCAAGATGAGCTCAGAGACCGAGGAGAAGGACTCCTCCGGGCAGTTGACCAACTTTCTGAAATGATTTTGTTCGTCCTTGCTATCCTTCAAAATGACATTCAGCTGATGGAGAAGGCTGTAATCTGGATCTGATGGAAATTAGGTCAGGTAGAGAGTTTCGGTCACAACAACAGCAAATTTTATTTCGAATCAAACGTATAATGAAAACACAATTATGCTTGACTACGATGCAAACATTCACAGCCAAAAGAAAAGTAACTGCTCAGAGATGTGACTCAGGAGTGAGCAAGAATCTCAAAAAAAAAGTGCATTAGGAATACAGTGACATACTATTTTGTTGCCCCTTATGAATATCATTCCTATGCTTAACTGTTTTCCTTATTACTAAAAGTGTTTGACACTCACACCATCTTAACACCAATACCAAGGCATTTCTTTTAAAATAGCCTCTATGTTGCGATGGAATACTTTCTACATGCTCTTCCTCTCAAAATGGCACTTCATACTAACAAGATGTCCTACGTTACACAAAGGCAATTGATGGTCTAATGCCACACCATTAGTCTTTTCAGTAACAAGTAATAGTCACAAGATCTTTTCCTCTATCAAAAGAGATTGAAACTCACATGATGATGATATGACTAAAGAAAAGTTGACCTCTGACAGAATTTGGAGAAGATTAGAAAGCTCCCAAAGGCTGGAACACGTTGACAGCATGAATCTGACGATTCCATTGGCCGATTCCTGATACCACCTCAAATTTCCGATCTTTGGTCTGTGGGATGCATCGAAGTGTGTCTGTTGGACACTTTCGTATCTCTTACACTGAGGATGGAAAGAAAGGAGAACCATCAAGGAAATTTATGTGACTAAACATAATCATGGCATAGCGTAGTGACATGGCGCAGTGACTGAATGTACACTAATGTAATGTAAATATGAGATGATGCTTTTCAGTGACAGTGATAGTTTTTGGTATATTTTATACAGTGCACATATCCAGTTAACAGCAGATCAAGACAACATAGAACAACATTATCCCCATTCACTGGAACAAGGCATCACTGCCATT
>VJOZ01017477.1:290-23260 GCA_009801055.1 Stichopus horrens | reverse complement strand
AACGATGCGATTAAACATTTAGTACATTAATCGCAAAGTCCCAGCACTAATCTCTACTGTGATCAGTACAAGCAAGATAAACCCAAAAGTAAAGGTCAGTGAGCAGTATGCCAGAATGATACATTTTAAATAGTTTAAACAATATATGAATGTTTCTTACCGACTCGGTTTGAACGTTTAGCAAATTTAAGGTAATCTGACAGCACTACCGGTGCTGCTAGAAATAATTCATTTGTTATTTCTTTAATTTAAACACCTTTTTATCCAGCATGGTCAAACTTCTGTGCAAAACCAATGAGATAAAGAATTTGCACAAGCTTTCACTTTTTTGAAAGTGCGTGTGTAACTACTGTTTACACCACTGTGTGTGTACAAGGTACAGTAGTACTAATGCGAGCACCTGTGAGGTGCACAGTCTCTGATACTGATTGGTCAAAGGTTTACAGAGTGATCTTGGCAGGGGTTCTAGTTTGATTTTCAATCACTAATGTCACATACTATTTCTGAAACACCACATGTCAAGTGTAACAAGCAACTATTAGCCAGTCACAAAGGTGAAAATAAGACCATTCCACGAAAATTTTATTTGTTCTGGTGAATAAGTGTCCTGTAAAATAGCCTCCATGCAGTCCTGAATGTTTTAAGCTATGTTTTGAATTGTTGTGCTCTGCTATAATCATCATGCAGTGTTGTTTTTTATTTCAACTGGGGTGGTTGAATCGAAGAAGAGAAGAAAAAAGACAATTGTGTGTTCATTAGACTGTGTGGTTGTTGAGTGTTCTTTAGTGATGCCTTTGCAATATAGCACCCATTGACACAGCAATGAGATACTAAAACAGTTTGCTGTGCTGTCAATGGGTCTTTTCAGGTTCCTATCTGGAAAAAATAGGGCAACACACTCAAATTTTTCTGTAAGGTAGGATGGGACACTACTGTTTTTTTTTCAACCTTGCCCAATACCACTGAGCTGAATGTTAGTACGTTATTTGCTACCCACTCAGCACTTAGTGCACAATGACAAGATCTTCAGCATAAATAATTGACCTGTTACCATATCAGAGTTTGACAACAAACTTGGAAGATGGATAGACTTTGGTGTACATTATCAAGAACAGTTCTAAAATGTGATGCTGGGACATTGCATTAATTCCTGCATTGACAAATCATGAGATTCTGAGAAGTTCTTGCAGTACATCGACTGTACTGAAAACTAGTGCTTGGCATATCACATTGTGCATCAAAGCATGTGGAACAGTCTTTTCTAACAAACTGCACATGTGATTTACTGTATGCCATTGCAAAGGCATACTGTATGAAAATCCAAATTATAAAATAAAGTTTTAGAAAATTAGAAATGCACAGGATGCTATTTTCTCATCTATCATGTCATCTCAGTGTTCTCTATACATTGTCTTTTGTATCTACAGGGTAAGGTTATCGATGGAGTTGAGATACCAGTGGACAACACAAAACCAAATCCTAATGATGTAGAATTCGATAATTTATACCTGGACATGAATGGTATTATCCATCCATGTTGTCACCCAGAGGATAAGTGAGTAACTTTTGTATCCCTGAATCTACGTTTATTTTGTCACACTGACTGATGGTTGAGTGCTGTAGTTTAAGAGATTAAACCAGTGTATCCAACAAAGTTACATGTGTGGAACATTTTTATGTTCTCTGAGTTTTCACTTGGGTCTTTATTTGTCAACGATATGACTGATTGAAGCCACAGTGTGCTTGTCCTGTGACATTTGTTATGATCAGTTTATTTAACAGTCAGAAATACTGTACTTTGAGGTAAACAGATCTGTAGAACTGAGTCGTGTGATTTTAACTTGAGTCGGATTCCAATTGCTCTTTTTTTTGCTCAGTTACTTCTGGTACTTTTTTACTTGATTTTGTCGAAAGTTGATGTGTGACTTTCAATGTTTAAATTTTGTATCAACATTGGCATGATAGGTGAATCAAGAAAAATATGTGTAAATATTGCAAAGATTGAGTATAGAATTTTATACACATATATTGGATTTATTTGTTGCTGTACTCTAATGTTTACATTTTCTTATGTGTACTGTTAAGAAAATAGACTGGAAATTTCCCCCTGTGATGTGAGCGAGTGTCTTCTCGATTAATAGAGATACAATGCAATGTAAAGCTTTAGCTATTGTCTGGCAACCAGGTGCTCTCAGTTCATGCATATCTGGTAGTCTGGTGGACTACCAGATTCTTTTGAGTAACTCACGAGGTTGCCATAAATTGAAATAAAAATTATAAACAAGCTTTTCTGTTCAATATATACTATTTTCTTTCTTATAGTAGGGATTCCATGTGCTTACTGTATGCAATATGCAGTCATGCATCAATTTGTGCAAAATTAATCCTTAAGTATTCTTAGCAAAGTAGAGGTAATGGCATACTGCTCAGTTTGTCATAACAGTGTTGGTCAGAGAGTGGATAGTTGGTTTCAGATCCTCATTTTGACCGTTGCTGATGATTTGACATCACCTACTTTGTGTTCCTCCTAACCTGTCTCTGCAGGCCTGCACCTCAAAGTGAGGATGAAATGATGGAGGCCATCTTTGCTTACATCGACCGTCTCTTTTCTATTGTGAGACCAAGGAAGCTGCTCTACATGGCTATCGATGGTGTTGCGCCGAGAGCAAAGATGAACCAGCAACGGTCAAGGAGATTCAGAGCCTCAAAGGAGAGTTTGTAAGTTGACTTAATGTAGCAGCTCCAGATAAATCTGTGGACAGTATTTGTATACATGTTTAGTCATGTCCAGCATGGGCTACAATGTTAGCTTGATAATAGCCACATGGCAAGAAAGCTTTGTGTAATTGTGTCATCTAGCTGCTTTTAATAGTAAAGTGCACCTCATAGCATTCTCTTTCTTGTGTAAGCAAAATGTGTGAAGAAGAGTACATAACACATGTCTGTCAGCTTTTGTTGTGAAGACTGCATGTGTAAATTAAATAAAAAGGATCAGATCTTGTGTTGTATCGTTGGTTGCTAAGGAGTGAGTCAGTCAGCAAAATCTTTCCTGTAATATGGCACTTCATCCTGCACTGTGTTCCCTGCAGTCACAGTCAAGAATGGGTTAATATTCCCTTATGTTTTAATTGCATCTATCCTGTCAACTTCATCACTTTGAGGAAGACAACGTTTTTCTTACAGTACAAGTGAAGTAAACTTTCGTTTGCATGACACTTTTAAGCAAATCAAAGAAAACCACTTTAGAAAGTTGTGGAATGCATTATTATCCTAATTTCCGACATTTAAATCGTAGTTCATTAATTTGTTGAAAAAGATTTTCAGTATATCAGAAAAGCCCTTAAAGTTTGGGAAGTTAGACATAACTGCACTAAGAGTTGTGTAATAATTTTCAGGCTCCACAGAACTTCTTTGTACGTTCCGTTTTTTTTTCCCTTCACTGTCCTCATCTCCTGATATCTGAGTCTCCCAACAGAGACATCATCAGTGGTTGCTCTGCCATGTATTGCGACTTCTAAAGTTTTACTTCTCACTACTTCTACTTTATCCTTTTCATTATGAATGCTCTTTCTATTGATGTTTAAAGGGAGAAGAAAGAAGACATGGAAAGGATAAAGAAAGAGATTGAAGAGAAGGGAATGTTCCTCCCAGAGCGCAAAAAGGAGCCATTCCACTTTGACAGTAACTGCATCACTCCTGTAAGTTTCCTATGTGAGAGAGGTCTTTTTCAAGATTGTATCTTCCCATTTGCTTTATAGATTGATCATAGTGCTGATTTTGCAGTGTAATGTTCATCCCACCATTAAATGAACTTTTTCCATGTGTTTTCAATGTCTTATTTTTGAGCTGAAACAATTCTTTTTAAAAACATTAGAAAACATTTTTTGTCATGTCTGTCACAACAAGCAAGTTTGATGCTCCGCTCAACCCACTTCTGTGTTTCGATGGTACAAAGTATGATCTCATTCTCTGACGAACGTTGCATTTTGATGCACTTTAAATAAGGTGTATCCCTTTAATATGAAGGCCACACAAATTGCTCACCAAGAGCTTCACCTCTTCATAGTGACAATTTCAAAACACTTTTTTTTTAACCACCTTGGTGTCTTACTACTGTAAATATCATTTCCATCACAGGGCACAGAGTTCATGTTTCGTCTAGCTGACTGCCTGCGGTACTACATAGCAGACAGGATAATGCATGACCCTGCCTGGGAGAAGATTCAGGTGCGTCTATGAATAAAGTCACTGCATCATTACCAGTATTTTTAGACATTACACCAAGTATAAAAGATCCATCACTTAGGAACGATTCAAAAAGATTACCAGTAGTTTTGGAGGGGAAGAAAATGTTTTTTAATCTCTTTCTTATAAACTTCTACCAGGTGATCTTGTCAGATGCTAACACACCAGGGGAAGGTGAACACAAAATCATGGATTACATCAGAAGGCAGAGAGGTATTTGAATTAAACACAAACTTTTGAAGCAATTTGTGTACATTTTCTCAATAAATTTACATAACAACAATTTCTCATCAGTAACAGAAAGTTCCTTTGCATGTTGGTACTGCTTTTCAAAGACTGTCAAAGACGGTAGATGTAGCGTTGCACCTTGTCCGGTATTTTAGACCAGAGTGTTTGCCGTGACAATGTCTTTGGGCTTGGTTTTGTGTTATTTTCACTTTTTAATCTCTTAAAGTGATCTTTGTTTTCTTCAGCTAATCCTGATCATGATCCAAACACACACCATTGTCTCTGTGGAGCAGATGGTAAGTGACGTTTCTGCTTCTCGTGTCCATAAATTCTTGAAAGAATTAACGCTAGAGGATGACTTTGAATATCCTAGAAAGCTTGTAGTAACTTTCCCGTCGTTCGCAATTAGTTGAACCAGTTGCAGTTCCTGTCAAGCACTTTTGAGTTTGATCCAGACAAGACTTTTAACCAATTTTCATCCCTTTGCATTCTTTAGTTCAGTCAATTAGTGATTCAATTGCAGTTTTGGTCTTGTAATGTCTACCTCCTGTCATTCATCAAATGAAGTTTAACCAGTAATCATCCTGATTAATAAGATTTGAAGATTTCCATTATTTGATGACTGCAGAAATTTTAACACGAAATCACTGAAGTAGTTATCGAATGAAGCTACAGTGGCGAATTTTGATCTGTACTATGTGTGCAAGTCCATCAGGTCTTACTGAAGAAAGTAAACCTCTTTCAGCAAGTAATGCATCCACTCTGCCGTGCGATACTTTTCTCTAAACTGTAAATTATTGGACCACAACTGATTGGCTGGATAGCATGTGTGAAATGGATTTCATCATAAGAACATAAACATGGAGAAATAAGTACACAAGAGCTGAGAAAGGATTATTGTACCTTTGAGTGACATTGAGCTTAAGCAAACTCAAGCAGGAATCAAAAGATAACCATGGGAAAACTATGCCACCCGGGTTTGAAGGCTTTGAAGTCACGACCAATCTATCTGAAACTCTACTGGACATGTACACCAGATGTGTGTGTATTTTGTAACATTTTTCTGTCTTTGTTGATTGGATTTCTAATTATTTTCTGTATTTTTTTTCCTCTGTACAGCTGACTTGATCATGTTGGGTAAGTGGATAACTCAAACCAGAGAGAGGTTTGTGCACACACCCTGGTGTAGTGTACTCTAGCACTGGGGATAGGGGATAGCCGCTATGTTTGCGATAATACAGTCCTTACGCTCACTTGAAGCCCAGGACAAAACTCATGCTGCCGAAAGGGGCTTATTTGCCAAAGACAGCTCCATCCAAATATTTCAATCACCCACCATAGACCCATTCTCATGGATATCAAGATAGCTGTGATTTCCTTAAGATCCAAAGTTTTCTTTAAGAATGTGAAGATTCACTTTTATTTTCCATGGTAACCTCATATTTTCCTCATTACACCAGACTATAGCACTAGTAAAGTTTGCCTACCACTTCACAATTGCTTGAAAGCTGTCAACCATAAAAAGCTACTACGAAGAAAATCCTGACAAGGATGAAAACATCAAGCCAACTTACTTTTGTATACTTTTTTTTGCACTGGCTGTTTTATGGATAAGTAGTCTGCCAACAGTTTTTTTTTTTTCTCTTTAACCATAAAAGAATGATTTTATTTGAAGATTTCCTGTTTGTGAAAATATGTGGTTTCCTTTTACTCAGTGCTATAAGTGGTATTTCTTTCAGTGACTGATTAAGACAATGGGAATTTATTGATTTTGGTGATAGCTGTAACCTCTGCAGTGAAGGTGGCATTTGTGGGTGGATGCAAACCTGTGCGTGTTTGTGGCACACCTTGTAAACATGTTGTCTCACAGAGGGAAGGTGTTAAGTTTTGTCTGCCAAGACAAAGCGATGTTCTTTTATTGATCTCAAAACCTTTTTTTCTTCCTTTTAGGACTCGCTACACACGAGCCACACTTTACCATCATCAGGGAGGAATTTAAGCCCAACCAAGAGAGAGGTTGTGATCTTTGTGGTCAGATGGGTAAGTCTACCACAAATGCCACCATAAATTTCATCAGTAATTGCAATTCTGAGGAACTCTCATCTTGTAGCATGTTTGTGGTAGAAAATGAGTTTTAATTCTTATGCTGTGGAAGAGAATTGTGGGGATTAAGACTTCTTTTTTTCTTTGCATTTAGTTTTGGAACAATAGTCCTAGTAAGGGTTGTCATATTCATACGCATTTCCTTGAGTTGGAGGAAAAGTCGTAAGTTAATCGAGGAAACCCAAACAGTGGCCTTAAAGGCTAATGTTTTATGTACTAGTCTTTGTGCAATTTCTCATAAAGAAACATTAGTGGTGACATGGCAGCATTTCAGTCAGCTGCCAAGTGATTTCTGGATTGCACTTTCAGGTCAATATACTACATCAACATCAGCTACTATTCTCTGTCCTCCACCTGCTCTATCAGAACCATTTGTAATCACTCAAGCTTGATAATCACCATAACCTTCTGGCCTGGTGTCATTGGTGTACTCTAATCCTCTTTCTGTGGTATCACCGTGGACTGTCTTTGGTTATCACCATGATGTTTGCACCAATAATTTTTTCCCCTTTGAACTTCTTGCAGGGCATGAGATGAAGGACTGCCAAGGGCTGAGCGCTCCTCAAGCTGATTCGGTAAGTTGGTTAATCATCCAGCTGACTGACTTTCTTCTTTCTCGCTTTATTGTTGTTCACAGAGCATTGTCTGCAGTTGACAGAAATGGAACAAAAATAACAATTAATTTTGATGTTAAACTTTCATATATTACAGCAACTGTTTGGCACAACTAGAAATTCTGTTAAGCAATTGTGGTTATTAGTAACATAAGAAAATTATTGCTCCTTCTCATGAATGTAAAAAAAATTTCTTTAAAGAAACAACCTAAATGATGTGACATAGAAGAAAAAAATAGATAATTGAATGTCTTTGATTTATTCATTAATATCTTTTTTTACAAGCAGTAATCTTCCAAGTTGCTTTTTATTCACAGGATAACCCCAAAGTCCTTGGAGCCGAAGTTCAGTTCATCTTCGTGAGATTAAATGTCCTCAGGGAGGCAAGTCTTCACCTTCATTGCATCATTTTAATTCACATTTAGTTCTGTGCAGTATTTTGCAAGCAAGGGTAAAGGGTAACAGTAAAAACTCTGTAGAAATAATTTCCAGTTTTGGCATTGATTTGCACATCTCTGCTATAGTTCTGTTGCTTATATTCCTAAATATCATGTCACATGTTGTGGTTGGAGGAGATGGTGTCAAATCACCATGACAATCAGTGAAGTATTTTGTTCTTGCTGATACTGGTTTATTCTTTTATTATATGTTGAAATTGTGTCTCCTGAGTTCGTAACATTTTCTTTTACATTTTCAGTATATCGAGCATGAACTGAAGACGGAAAATCTCCCATTCAAATTTGATTTTGAGGTAAGGTCAAAGCACGTTTTTTCGACAGTTTCACAAAGGTTGGAATAGGAGCAGAGGACTTGCCCAACTCAACCGTCAAACAGCTGCACTTAGCAATCTGAATGAAACAAGTCCTGAATTGGACAATAGGGACTCCAATTGAAATGGTCAAATTACCAGATACCACCCTCAGCACCACTTTATATAGTTTCACTGAACAAAAAAAAAAAAAAAAATTTTTAAGTCCCAGTGGTTCCACTGGTGTTTGGGGAGGTCAGATTGCAAAATGGACACTAAACAAAACAATGAATAAATGTTCACCCAATATTTCATCTTTGTTTCAGCTCCAATGTTAATTAACCTGTTTGTTATTCTTTGCCTTTGTCTTCAATTCTCAGAGAGCATTGGACGATTGGGTCTTCATGTGTTTCTTTGTCGGAAATGATTTTTTACCTCATCTGCCATCATTAGAAATCAGGTGAGAGCATATTCTTGGGATAGTTCATCCTATCTCCTTATCATCTTGTTGTTAGTTGCTGTGAGTTCCTGGTTCAGATTTGGAGCACTGTGTGTGTAAAAAAAAAAACTTTTCCCATTTCCCAAACATTAAAAAAATCCTTTGCAGACTTGGTAAAACATACTAAAACACTTGAAGTCACATTGGTAACATGTTGGTTTTACATGAATGTGAAGTGAACTCTCGTGGATTATAAAGAGTGGAATAATTTTCAACATTCATCTCAGTGTGGTTTACAAATACATGTTTACTTCCATAACAATGTCTTGATTTGCCGTAGCATTCAGAGTCATAAACACCTCTTGCTCCTTTTGTCTTTTTCCAGGGAAGGTGCCATCAGTCGATTGATTGGCCTCTACAAGACAACCATTCACAAAACAAAGGTAAAGAAGGGATGTGAAGTGACTAAAAAGTGATTTTATCGTCACATCTAAGGTAGCACAAGGGTATTACTTTGATTCTACGTACATGTGTGTATTAAATATATTGCTCATGATTTGAGTTGAACAAATATGAGAGAGGGAATTCCAGAGGTTTGTCGTGACTTCTGGTGTGTTGCTGTGGTGACATTTCTCTGGAACAGGATTTTGGTATGACCCTGTGACTATTATTTTGATAAAGCAAGAAAAGTCATAAAATGAAAAGGGATAGAGAGTCTGATATCTGATTTTGAGCAGCTTTTGGGGATGTCGTCAATTCTTGCAAATTAAGGTTAAAAGAAAAGACTTGGAAAAATCGTACGCTTATTTTGAGGACATGATTCACTTAAAGGTCATTTCAAAACTGAGTTGTCTCGAAATACAAAGCCTCCAAAGAGAACTGAAAAGTGTTCAAAGGCATATCAGCACCTTGCGCAGGGTAGACGAGAGATGCAACTGATATGCCCGATATGCCCGAGATAGTTGATCACCATAGAACAGCCAAACTCTGTGATGTATGGCATTTTTCAGGATAAACTCAATTTATTCTCTCTAATGATGCACTTTTTAATCTCTGCAGGGATATCTCACCAAAGACGGAATAGTCAACCTGGAACGGGTCCAGCTTATAATGAACGGTGAGAAAAGGACCAACAGTGCTTCCCCTATTTTAATAAAATGCATGCAGACAATTTTTTATACTGTTTTCACAAGATACCGTCAAGGACCAAAGAAGCAAAGTAGATCTGATTCACATGAGTAATTGGAGCTGATTCATGTAATTCAGTCTCAGTTTTGCTTGATTTATTTTTTTTTCCACCAAAAAATTAGCAGAACCGGACCCTGTGGTAAATGTGTGGCACTCCTGTGCTAAATACTACCACAACGAAACTCCTCTGCATGGCATTTCTTTTTGAAATCAGACTGTGTTTGGACAAAAAGATGGTGGTACAGTCAGTTTTATTTTTTTGCTTTTTACTACCAGGAAGTGTAGCCAGTACTTTGGTATACTACTTAAAAACAGGGATAATAGCACATCCTCCGTTAATGCAAACTCTTATTCACTTTTTTGCACAGACCTCGGCAAAATGGAGGACGGAATATTCAAGAAGAGGAGAGAGAGGGAATTGCATTTCCGAGCAATGGACAAGAGAAAGAAAATGAGGGTAAGTATATATGACAGGCTAGGAGAGCCCTGCTGTGAATCAAGAACAATGTAAATTCATTTCCCTTTGTAGTCCCTAGAAATAAATTAAAACTGGTTGGGTTTTTTTTTCAGGGAATTGAATTTGTTTTCTCTTGCTTGCATTTGTGATGCACAGAAATGTCTTAATAGCAGGGTTTCTGTGATCATGCAAAACCTGGTAAAGTCATGTAAATTTGGAAAACTTTCAAAGCTTCAAGAAATTTTTAAGTCCTGTAAAAATCCTGGAAATTTTCACAAAGTGGCATCGTATTCTGTGTCGTTTGTGTGTCTGTTCGCAAGACTTGAATGTACCCAGCCATTTAAAGACAACTCTATTGCCACCTGCTGCAGCAAGCATCTTTCTGTCTGTTTTCTCTCCCTGGTAGGAGGAAGCATGGAAGAGTGACAAAGGCAAGGTAACATTTCAAAGAGGTGGTTACCTTCATGAAGTGGTGAGTTACTGCAACCTTCTATTACACGCAACTCCCCTTCCTCTCGTTCTGTCTCTCCTGCCTCCTACTTATCAAGTTGTAGAATTATTCACCTCATCTTAAAATTGGAACATCAGTTGAAAAGTTGTCATATTTTGCCACAGAAATTCAAGTATGTTGTAGCTTATGCAAAAATAAAAAATAACAGCATTGTTTAATCCCCATATTTGCAACGTGAATATTCATATCCATTCCATTAGTCTGTTTGATTTCAAGTGACAGTGACTGATGGCTAGGCTTTTTTGGAGAGTCTCAATTTTGTAAGGTCAACTAAAGTGTTGATGCCAATTGCAGATTCACATATTTGGAAGATGACTGTATAGTTCTCTTCCAGATTTTGTGAACTTATCTTTACGTCTACTGTAAAATGTAAGCTTAACGACAAAAACTGTAAAAATATTAAAGTAATGAAACAATACAAATTATTCAACTATGGAGCACAGCAAAGCAAAAAGAAGAAGAGAATTAGAAAACAACAAGATGCTTAAGAACAAAACAAAGGGATGCCTCTTTAAATGCAAATAATTTAAGGTTAGATTTTTTAAAAGATAAGTGAACTTTTTTGCAAATTGAACTTCAGTCAACACTTACATTCTGTGGTTTTCAGTGAAACTTTTGGTGTTGATCACACTTGCCACAGTTTCTTGTATTAGTTGGTCCAGTATTAAGCTTATTCTCCATGGAGTGCTGTGACATACCAGTCTTCAGGTACTTTATAATATACAGTGATTGAAAGACATTAACTTTGAGGTAAATTCTGCAATGTTTAGGGCAAACCAGGAGATAAAGATGACTCTGATGGACAGACCAACAGAGGAGTCAAGAGGAAAGCAGAAGAAATTGATGAAGATGAAGAAAAAGACAAACAAGATGAAGTCAGGTATGAAGTCAGATCCATCCTGCTGAAAAATAGTTAACTTTGTAAGAGTATGTGTGAAAATATTCATCCCACCAAAATTAGTGGCATCAGAGTGGCCTTACAGTGGTAGCAGCAGTGGCTTTTCAGTTATTGGCAGCAGTGAGGGTGTTCCTCAGTTGACAAATTTGTCATGACATAGCCAGTGGTTATCCCTCGAGATGAGGATTTCATAGTAGTGTAAGCAATGATATTTTTCTCATAATGATTTTATTGTTGCTTTTGTAAGCTTTTTTGGTTCCTAGCATGAGCAAAGGAACCTATGCAGTCAGGTTTGCATATGTGTGTGTATGTATGAGTGTGTGTCTGTGACACTTGCTTGGGTATACTCTAACTCAATGGGGGAAGTTAGATGAAGGTTTGCCCTATTGTTTTTGGTGGGGGTCAAAGGTCATTTCAGGGAACTTTGGACAAAACTGTGTAAACCTTTTTAACAGGATGTCTCAACTTGTAAAGCTTGGATAAAGTTAATACTTTGGATGCATTATGGTAGTGGTGCCTTTGGGGTGTTACAGATTTTTGGGTCCAAGGTCCAAATGGGTCCTTCATGAAAATACTTCTTCTTATACAGATTGTATGATATTCAGTTGAAATTGTTACACATTTCTACTATGGTGGTGGCTCCTTCAAGTTGTCCAGGATTGTTGGTCTCATATGGGCCATGTGGACCATGTTATGAAATCATGCTTCTCTGCATATTTTGCTTTACAATGTGAAAGGTTTGTCAAATTAGCATTTAGGTGACAGTAGCAAGCACTCTTTGTTGGTAGCTGCTAGTATTTATTTTTTTGGTGCAATAGGATGGACATGATCAATGAATATTCATTTCTTTGATTTTTAAACAGGTTATGGGAAGATGGCTGGAGAGACAGCTTTTTTTTGTACAATAGGATGGACATGATCAATGAATATTCATTTTTTTTAATTTTTAAACAGGTTATGGGAAGATGGCTGGAGAGACAGGTACTACCAGAATAAATTTGGTGTTGCCCCTGGTGATACAAAGTTTAGAAAAACAGTGGTAAGTGGTAGGAAATGAAATGAGAAAATGCCATGTGTAAGGACTTTGCAAAAACAGTAAACCAGTGGTAAGGAATTTGAAATAAGTGAGGGACGCTTGTAACAACAATCCTAGTTTACACACATCACATGCAATGAAGTTTAATGCAATGCCTTCTAAATTAAGTTGTGCATACTGAGTGACATGTAAGTATCATAAGTCACAGATAGCCTTTATCTAATTTAGAATACGTTCCTTCTGAAAATAGTTAAATGAAAACTGCAATAGTGAGTACCAAAGAGACTGGTGGCACTTGGGAAGGAGAATCTTGATGCCCCCCACTTTCCATGTGCAAGCAGTTTTCATTACACTCTGTTATCCCTGAAGTACTTTCAAAGTTTGTAAATTTCTGATGAAGAAGTAAACCAAGAGGCTGAGAATGTAGGATCTCAAGGATACGGACCTTGCTGTGGGAGGAGAACCTTGATACACCCCCCAACCTTCCACATACTTTCGATAGAACCCTCTCATTACACTCTGTTTGGCCTGAAGTATTTTCAAAGTTTGTAAAATTCTAAAGAAGAAGTAAACCATGAGGCACAGAATTTAAGTTCTCAAGGACATGTACGACTCATAATTTGGATTCTGTCCTTCATGTTTTATTTCTCGTACATCTGCAACCTCTGAGTTAGCAAGAATCATCTCTAGGGAAACTCCCCTTCCAAAAATGGTGGTCATGTCTTTGCTGAAGGTCAGAATGATTCGCTTGCACTGTAGTATTCTACGTAAATCCTTAGATTTGCTGTTTCACTTCTTGCAAAATGTTACGACTGTGTCATGACCTAAAAACCTTACATGTTCACTGTCACACTGAAGTATCATGGTATGTCACACATGGAGAGGTACCAGTATTCGTTAAAATGGACAATTTGCATTGACATGAATTCACTCCCAGTGTAGTGTCGCGAATGCACCGGACATATGTTCCATCAGGACTGTCTGGCCGGATTGTGAATTAAAGTTCGGATTTGGTCAGATGTTTTTCAAAGTCCAGCTGGATTTTTTTCAGCATTTTGTCCCAGTAATTTGACCAGAGAATGCTGGTATGAAATATCAGAGCATCTCTCAAAAGTTAAAAAAAAAAAAAAANNAAAAAAAAAAAACATGAAAGGAAATTTTCTGTTAAATGCATTCACACAAAATGCACTTCAGTGCAGTATACTTTGTAAATCCTGATATTGCTGTCACCCTACTTGTGAAATGTTAGAATTCATTGTCTTACAGCTTAAGCCTAAGTGTTCACTGTCTCATCAAAGTGTGGTGTTAGCTCTCACATACAGAACGACCAGTGTCTATTGAAATAGACAATTTGCATTTTCATTAACACACTACCAGTGTAGTATACTGCTAAAGGGTAAGATTACTGTTACATTTCTTTTGTGATAGAAACAGGAACTAAACAGGGCTAAAACTTACCTTATCCTTCTTGATTGTCTTCTGTTTCTGAGATTGTCTTCACTGCTATTGATCTCTTTTTACCATCTCTTTACCATCCAGGCACATGCATACGTCCTAGGTCTGTGTTGGGTCCTTCGCTACTACTACCAAGGTTGCGCTTCCTGGAAGTGGTACTTTCCGTATCACTATGCACCATTTGCATGCGATTTTGTGGACATTGCTGAAGTGTCAGCCGAGTTTGACCCCACTACCAAACCAGTGAGTAGCTACTTGCCTCAAATGGAATGGTCGCGTGTTTGTTCCCCATCAGCTCATGATCATTCATCATATTTTTTGTCTTTGAGATTGTGAATATGCATTTTGTATTAATAGTATCAAGTAGATTGTATTTTTTGGGCCATACAAACAAAAATGTTCTACCGGCACTTTGAGAGCCCCAGTTGTTCTCCTAAGTTCCTTCATACATCGTGTAAAATGAAAATGTACTCGGTAAAAAGAAAACTCACCATTTTGGAAGGTCAGACTGGGCACTGTCCATTGAAGGAGCAGTTGTAGTTCCTTTCATGTTATTTTGACCTTACATTGAATTCAAATGAAGCATTGGACATTTTTCTTCAATATTGTTGGGTTTGTTGTGGATTGTATGGTAGAATGAACTTTCTCCCAATCACAACTCCCAAGAAAACCAAAAGTAAAACAGTAGTGATGAAGCAGGAGAATCTTAAGAAAAGGGATCAATGAAAGTGAGAGATGGAGAGATTCAAATGTAAGATATTATCTTTAATATTACTTCTTTTGAAATTTCCATCTTTCAGTTCAAACCACTGGAGCAGCTGATGGGGGTCTTCCCTGCAGCATCGGGGGGATTCCTCCCAGAAACTTGGCGAGAACTCATGTCTGACATCGTAAGTAAATGCCATGTTCCCCATCAGGCCAGTATGAAGAACTGATAACAAGGCATTGAAGCCGAGGAGGAAGAGCAGGAGCTGGAGGAAAATGGGGGTGAGGGTGTCTAATAGGGAGATGAAAGGGAACAGTGGAGATGCAGATGAGGTTAAATTTAGACCAGATGGTGCCTTGTTTGTTATCTGAATAGATCTGGCAGTAATTTATGTGTAAGATAAAGGCAAAACTATGAATCCACCTGTAACATCATTGGCATTACTATGCAAAGTTTCGGTCAGGAAACGGAGCATGGGAATATTATGGAAATTTGCTGCTAATTTTCATCATTTCTTTTCTTTAATTCAGGATTCACCAATAATAGACTTCTATCCATCAAATTTTCACGTTGATCTCAATGGGAAGAAATATCAGTGGCAAGGTAAGATTTGGTTGCTCCTAGATAACTCTGGATGAGCTGTCCTCAAAAAATGAGGAATGTCTGTTTGATTGTTGTCACCTCTTTCAAAAAATAACCTGAGATGATCTCTCTTGATGGCTGCAGTTGATTTCATTTCCATGTTCCCTCCTTTCGTGAAATGGTGTATGTTGTACATACTCAATAACATCAGCAAGTCCAACATAGGCATAAATGAAAACAAATTAGTGGTTTCCCCCCCCCCCGTCCATCTCAAACTCCCACCACTTACCAACTGCTTTACCTGCAGAAGTAATCAGATGCAAGGGCTCATGTAGTTCAGTTAGAAGTTTAATTCTGCAAGTACTAGTTCTGCCCTGTATGATTATCTAGAGGTACGTCAAGTTTTTTTTTTATTTTTACTTCGCTTAGTTCTACAATTCATTCTTTTTTGGTTATTGATGCTTAATGTTAATACAGTATTGAAGTTTGTAAGACTATTGTATCTCTTTGCAGTTCAACAGAGAATAAACTGAACTACAAACCAAAGAGAGCTCTTCTCACCCAACAGTATTATGCCGATTTATTCTTTGCTTTTGGTCTCAGTCTAGTAATTACTGCAGACCAAGAAGTAACTCCATAAATAAGGTTACACAAATTTGTACAATGTTTGTCCAATAGGCAAGGAACTCTTTTAGCAACTGCTCTTGTTCCATTGGTGTCAGGTTCAATGCTTTTGTCGTGAATGTGGATCAAGTCTCACAAAGAAAAAATAACTGAAACATACGAATGTTGTGCATGTAATAAAATATGCCATAATGAGATTTAGGTCTTTTAATTTGGTCCTCCCATTTCTCTTTTTCAGGAGTGGCCCTGCTGCCATTTGTCGATGAGCCAAGGCTGTTGAGTGCCTTGTCATCTGTCTACCCAAACCTGACGAAAGAAGAGAGTAAGTATATGAACGAATGGCTGTCCGTTATTTTTTCGTTGATTTATTCATTATTACAAGGCACTGTTTTGGACAGACTTTTCANNGGGGGGGGGGGGAGAGCTGCAAGTGAATCTCATACCTGACCTCATAGCAACCACTGGGGAGGTGTTTGAAGAGAGGGGGTGAAACCAACCTCCAAAAAATTTTTGGATAATTTAGATGCTAACATGTGCAAAATGGTGCCACTTCGAGATGATTTCTTATTGTATTTTGAAATGGCAGTGGGATAGTGTCAACTTTTGTCTTGCCTGATTGGTACTTCTGTGGGGGTTGGGATTTTTAGGGGACCAGTCGCTATTTCACAGAGCAGCAATTTTCAGTCGGGGGCGGACCACCTTACCAAACTCCCACAAGTAGGACACTGCAAGAATTGAGTTGCAGCTAAGTTGGATCCATCTGTGGTTCATAATCCTGACATTGAGGTCATCCTGAAAGTGCTAACATTTCATTTTCAGATTGGTTTGCTTCGATGCCAGCTCAGAAGGCAGGATCTTATATTTAGGTTACCCCGTGTGATGTGACCATCCCCTTGATCAACTGATACACAAACTACTGCAGTAGTTAACAATCATGCTGTAAAGACAAATTACAAAAATTAATCTACTTTGTGCAGTCCTTGGTCAAAGATTGAGGCCTTTAGAGGAACTCAGAACAATGCAAGTGTGAAATATATTAAAGTAAACCATTTACTGAGAAATGGTAGTGTTGTGATTTTGGTGGATCTATTTTGAAAAGTGCATAGATACTACTGTGTTAGTACTACACAAATGAAAGAGTGTGGTTTGCACCAGGTTAAGTGTTTATTTTGGAACACCATTCTTAGTGCCTGATTTTAACAATAGAAATAGTTTACTGTTATAACACGAATGTTGGTACATCAGTACATGTCAGTGTTATGTATTATACATTACTGCATACCTAATTTTAATATATTCTTTGAATATTGCAGCATTATCTGTGTTACTTTGTTATTATAACACTATGACTGGTGCATTAGTTACAGAGCAAATTTTGAGGTATTACTCAAACACCATTGACAAAGCCATTATTGCTCTATCAAACTACGATAACTTGGCACTGTCATGTTATGTACCACATTATTTTAAGACAAAGTTGTTGGTGAATGTAATTTATAACACGAGTGGCGGTGTAATATTTTTAATAACATTGTCATTGTATTATTAAGATCGCCAACCCTAGTCTATCATTGTATTAACACTGATACCGTTGTTTTATCATACCGCCAGCGAGGACTGGTACATGATTGATGCGGAGATTATGAGTCCTCAGGTCACGACTCCATCAGGTATTCAGTTTTGTTAACAAATACTACTCCCCTGACTCCATGTCCAAACTCTGGAATGCTTCCACTGATATCTCTCTTGTATTTTTCAGAGAAAAGGAACCGCAACGGTCCGGATCGTATTTTCGTCGGCCGCCAGCATCCCCTCTTTGACTTCATCCAAGGGCTGTATGAAAGCAGTCAACTTGATTCTGTGAGTTTTAATTGTCATATAGCTTGTGTTTTTTTCTCAGTATTTGCATGACAAAACAATACTTAAAACAGTGAAAATGCTGCATTATCGTTATCATGGGTATTATTATTATCAGCTACGGTTTGCGTATTTTGATAGTAGAGTAATTGTTTGCATATACTAAAGACAGATAAATGTGGAATATCTTCACCTAGCAGCAATGGCCTGCTCAATTTGTAACTTAAATGAACTTCAGACTTTACCCACTTTCCTCAAAATTTCTGTCCCTGACTTGTTAAAACAAATTGCTATATTTTGTAGCTCTTAATGAGTTTAACCATTTCCACTCTGGCATTGATTGAAGGCATCTTCAGTTGAAAATAAAAGTTAATCACATTTTCATTTGCGTAGCAGGAGGAACCGATGTTGGAGTTGAATCCTTCCCTCGCGTACGGGGTCAGAGGAAAGATAGGCAATGACAAATTCAAATGCCCGATCGGCAAGTAAGTTTTTTTCCTTGATTTTCTTCAGAAATGTCACCACAGTAGAAGTTGTTTATTCAGTCATACCTCGTTATTATGATGGTGGTATCTACTGTTGGACAGCAAAGAAATAAAAGCGACTGTAATTTTAAAATTCCTTTACATACAGTATTCAAATGGTACGGTATCTTTTTTTAATAGTTTTCATACAAAGTTTCCATTTCTAAAGTCCAAAAGGAGAGATAATTTACATGCTTCCATGTAACTGTTTCAATCATGAAAGTCATCTTAATTTTTGGCAGTACCTGTCATCCTTCAAGATGGCTTGCATAATTTGTCATTGACATGTGGTTTCATCATTGCTAGGTGCATAGAGAACTGATATGTGCAGTATGCACAAAGTGAGAAGATGAACAAAACGTGACGACTGTAGCAGCATGTAACTATCCAGATCTTAACTCCGTGTGTGGTTTGAGATGAGAAGAAAACAGGGTATTCATGTATCTGAATACCTGAATATCTCCATCCATCTGATTAATTAATGTAAAATCTGAGATGGCAAATAGTGCAATCTTTTCTCCTATTTTTGAGCAAAATTTCTGTCAAGAATTGATTACGATCGTCGTGTCTGTAAATAAATTTTTGGCAAGTTTGTGAATTTTTTTTTTAAAGTTCGAGTGGCGTTAGTATGGTGTACATGAATACTGTCCAAAATTATCCCATTGAACCTGTAGTTTCCTATCATTTTTTGCAATTTTGTGCTGGACGGTGTTCTGCCATTTTGCTCTCTGTGTTTGTCAGCAAACAAACAGTGCCTGCTACAGCTGGCTGTTGCAAGCTGGGACGTCTAGAATCCTGACCCTTGTAACGAAAGAAAAATTTAGTTAACACTTAGAGAAATGCAAAACAAATGGACTGCAGTGATTCAAACTTACCCCTCTAGCAAGCCTTTTTACCTTATGTGTAATAACACTGCAAATGTTGAAAAGATGCTATGTGGAAAGTTCTATTCATTTCCTCCATGATCAGCAGTGCTTGAGACATCATTGGAGGTTGGAGGGGGGTTGGAGCTCACACAGATCTGTGTCAGCTCCAACCCCCCTTTTGCCCTCATCTCACCATTGACGTTATAAGCATATTTGATATATCATTTTCAGTTATTGTTTCATTGTCTTTTCCTTTTCTCTAGTACAAAAGTATCACCGATAACATCCCTGGAGCCAGTCGAAAAGTGTGCTGTTGCAAGGTAACTATGGGTATTGTTTTTTTTTGGCAATATCAATGGTTGTTGAATCTGTACCCTAAAAGCTGATTATAGTTAGGTTTGCACAATAGTGCTTATAGTAAATTTTGTTTGCTTAAACGGTTGTCAGGTCATTTGTTTCTTTTTTAATGTCGGTTGTGTCTATGCCTCGATACCTGTCTGAGAGAGTGGGTGTACCTGTACCTCTCAATGTTGATGATCTAGTTGTGGTTTGTAGTTCAATGATTGTCAGAAGATGGTAATGTCTCTACCTCAGTAGCTGTCTGGTAATCGGATGTCTCTGTGTTTTTGAAATATTGGTGATACTGCTTGGACCTGTAATGATACTGAACCTGTCATTATCTCATCCCTATATGTTGCATAAAGGAAGGAGATAGTGTGCTGTGTCGAGCGGATCAAGTCACCAAAAGTGACACTTAAATTGGTAGCCCACCTTACACCCGTTGTGGTATTCAACCGGAGGTTAGTGGGTTATTAGTCATTATATTGGGGGACCTCATTTAACACAACATGAAAATGAACTTGAAAACTGATGGAGCATTTATTCTCAGTTGTAGACAATTGTTATAGCATAGTATTTCTGTGAGACAAGTTAGTGCCAAATTTCCCATACCAGTACAGAGAAGTTCTAAATTCTGTGTGAAATTGACAATTAATAGTTGTGGACTGGTACAGAAGAAGAGACTGTCATATATAACAAAGACAAACAAATTACAAGATCTGTGTTTTTGAATCCCTCACTGAAGTTAGTCAATTAATCTATGTAATGGTGATTGCATGTGCATGTATGTGTGTATGTCAAAATTTATGTGATGTTGCCCATCGTGAGTAGATGATCCTGTTCTCTCTCAGGTAGGTCAAAAGTCATTTGAGGTCACAGGAGGGGAAAGTCTAAGAACCTATTAAGGAAGATTTCTCAGCAACTAAATGTTGTTGGACCTTCAAATTCTAACCATTGTTAGCACTTGACATGAAAACGATCTGTGTCAAGTTTTGATGAGGTGAAAGGTCACATGAGGTCAGTAGAGGACACAGCTTACAAACCTTGTAAACACGCTATCTCAATGAGGGAGAGAGTTTATTGAATTTAAGTTAGTATGTAGGTAGTCCATTGTGAACAAACGATACCGATGCACTTCCAGATAGATCAAAGGTCATTTCTGGTCACCAGAGGGGAAACTTACAAAACCTATTAAGAAAGATATTGCAACCGCTGAAAGTAGCTGGAACTTCAAACTGTAGCCTAAACAGTGGGAGCTCTTGAGTAAATGATCCCTGTCAAGCTTAGGGGAGGTTAAGGTCATGTGAGGTCAGTAGCGGTCATAGTTTGAAAAACTTGTGAACATGGTATCTCAGTAATGCCAAATTGTTGAGCTTTAAACTTGATGTAAAATTTGTCTATCATAAGTGGATGATCCCTAGTGATTTTTTGTGGAGGTCAAAGATCATTTAAAGTCACCAGAGTTTATAGTCTGACAACCTGTTAAGGAAGATATCTGAGCAACTGAATGTTGCTGGAACTTCAAACAATAATCATTGCTTCCTTTTGATTAGTGGATTCTCTGCTATGCTTTGGGGAGGCCAAGTTTGGAAGCTGTCATAGTTTGAAAACCTTGTAAATGCAATATCTCAGCAGGGAAAGGTACTGAAACTTTCAACTTAGTGTATAGGTTGTCCATCGTGAGAAGTTGATCCCTATTGTTTCATGGCGGTCAAATTCATTTGAGGTCACCAGAGGTGAAAGTTTGAAGACATTTTTAGCAAGATATCTCAGCACCTGAATGTTGCCAGAACTTCATATTGTTAACATTGGCAACTCTTGATGAACAGATGATCCGTTTTTTTTCGTTTTTTTTTATGATGGTCAAATCTCACATGAGGTCAGCAAAAGTCGCAGTTTGAAAACCAGGTAGGCATTACATCTCAAGAAGGGTGGTGTGATTGAACTTTGAAATTGGTATGTTGGTTGTGTTTTGCTTTTTATAGATATTGGCAAGGAATCACAAAGTCCTTTTGACTTTCTGATTATCAAAGAAGGGTAATTCACAGGCTCTACACCTATGTTCTTGTTTGAACACTCTTAATAAAAAATTATTACTATTCCACACTGACAAAGAGCTGATACCTTAATCTTTCCTTTACCTTCCAGTGCCACGTTTAGAGATCCTGTTTACCCACCTGGACATCTCTTTAGCTGCAAGACATTACCTGGTGCCCTGTAAGTATGAACAAAGCACATGATGTCAGCAGGAAAGGGGAGGAAACGTTGAATAAGAGAACATGTAGGTTGAGAAAAAATGTTGAAATCATCTCAAAATCCATGAAAAATGTTTCTTTTCAAAACCCCCAATGTCATGAGATTTAGGCAATACCTTTTTTGGAAAGCAAACTTATTTTGAATTCTGTCAAAATAATAAAAAAAAGTCAAAATAATAAAAAAAAGTGAACAAAAGATGTTGCTTCCACTGTCAGGATAAATGACAAGTGATTTAAATTTAAAGGTTTTTATTTTTCCAGTGAAAGGTAAGAGCACAAAGTACAACCAGCCTATCTTACTGTAATATAAGACAGGAGGAAGTGAAAGCTTTGCTACTTTCTTAATGGCTGCCGCCTTACTCCTTGCAAGGTCCAAGCCGTGCTATGACAGTAGAAATGAAAAAGAAGAATGTTTCTGTCAATGTTCATTAGGGACATCACACTTGGTATTTCAAAGTTGATGCTTGGTAGCAAATTTATTTCTTCAACTGCCTGTATCTCAAATGAAAGCTTGGGATTGAGACCACCCTTTTTCTTGATTGCAGTCATATTTTAAAGATCAAAACTAGAAGCTTGATCTGAAGTACCCTTTTTAAACTCAGACAAAGATACACCATCTGTCTTTTGACATTCCACAGGTTTCATGATCTAAAAACAGTTAAAAAATATAAACTTGCTTGTATTATTAAAGACTAAGGGAAAAAAAAACACCCACCTAGTCAAGGCATAAAACTATCATAAAGAGTGCTATTTGTTTATTTAATTGGGGTTATCCCACAGGAACTTTGGTACTTTTTGGTATTATCATTGATATCACTTGAAAGACAGAAGGCATAGTTGTCACTGTTTTTGGTTCCTTGCATCAGCAAAGGAACCTGTGCAGTCAGGTTGGCATGTATGGGTGTGTGTTTGCATCTGTGACACTTGCTTGGGTACACTCTAACTCAATAGGGGAAAGTTGTATGAAAGTCATACTTAGTATGTAGATTTGCCATATTGAGAAGGTGTGCCCTATTGTTTTTGGTAGAGGTCAAAGGTCATCTGGGGACACTGGGGGAAAAACTCTAAAACTTTGAAAAGCTTTTTATGCTATGGATGCTTTATATGTTTCACAATGAAAGAAAGTAAGTCATTTGGTGTTCTTGCCAGTGGAAATTTGACTCCAGGAGTTCCCTCCATGGCATGTGCTGTCAGTGTTGGTTAGACTTTAAAGGGGCATAGATGTGATAAGCCTTATTGCAATTTGCAGAACCCCTTCTTTAGGGCTATAAATGAGAGATTCTCAGCTGTTTGTG
>VJOZ01017450.1:15355-28612 GCA_009801055.1 Stichopus horrens | reverse complement strand
TTTATGATTATGTTGATACTTGCAGTATGGGTTAAATTGTTTACATTGATATTAGCAGTGTAAATTTCATTGAAGACACATCGTTAAGTGCAATTTAATAAATGCAGTTCTGAGTTGAATTTTGATAATGATGGGATTGGTAACAGAAGGATGAGTATGGGAGTTTTTGGTGTACATTTTATTAAGAAGGATAACCAATTAGGATTAACTCAATTGCTTCTTTGTTTTTGACAAATCTTCAACTTTCTGATGGCTATCTTTGTTGTACTGTAAACTCTGAAACAACTTCATGCTTTTACGTGAAAAGTTAACAGAGAAAAAGTTAGTGATGTAAAAGGGACTCCCAGATGTTACTAGTCTGCCCCTTAATGAGAAGAATTACCTATTTACAAGTATTAATGATAGCACTTAAACTAGCAGGGGGAGTTCATTGAGGACTTCCATCACTGATTGCAGCATTCTGATGCTTGCAGTATTCTGATGCTTGAGTCAATCAGAGACATGTTTAAGTGTCAACACATCTAAACACTTACTTTGTACCTTTCTGCCTCAGGCCGAAAGCGATGTAGATGCCTTCATGGCAGAGGCGCACACGTTTGAAGAATATGCCAAAGAAGTGGAAAAATACCGAGAACTGATGGATGAGATCCTTTACAATACCAGGAAGGTAACATATCCAATCTTGCATGTCATTAATGAAATGCCAGATAGCTGCATTGGATGAACATGGTTGCTAGAAAAGATATATTTGTCTAGTGACTATCAAAGCTGTGTCTAAAATGGGCTGGTTAGGAATTTGGGCTGGAGTAATATCTAGGCTAGATTTTGTATTTGTAAATTTCTTACATTAATGTTGTTTGCAATATGAATCTTTAGTCATCTGTTAGTGTATCTAAGTTAACATTTAAATTAAACATTAAATTTAAATGTGTGTGTCATGGTAATTCTTTAAGTCGGAGGTAGTTATTATTTACAACCATTGCCTCTTTTTTTTTCAAAAACTATGTCAACCCTATCTAATAAATATCATGTAAACATATTATATGTAAAGGATCCTGTTATCAATTGTAAGACAGTTATTGATGTATTATATGTCATCCAGTAGTGTTCATTGTAGCTTCCAGTACTTTGATTGTTAAACTCCCTTAGAATTTGTTCTGCGATTGCGAAAATCAGTGTAAATTCAAACAATTTGAAACAACTTCGCACAAATTCGCACACACAGTTTCCAATGAAATTTGTACAAATCCACACATGCAGAAATCGTAGGTATGACCACAGGAATATTTATGGAATGAACCAGAAATGGAAGGTTAACTGAAAGTTCTTTGGAAGTCAAAACTTTGGGAAGGTGTAAGTATTGATAGAGGGTTTTAAAACAAAATGATTGTGGGTATTGATGGGGAAAGACCATGCAGCTGAGCACTGTCACTTAATTATTTATTTATTTATTCAACAGTTGACAGCTGAATCTGTAGTTGGGGGTGAAATATGAATTTCCTACTACTGTTAATGAGTCTGAAAGGTTACTGGTACAGTAAAGAAAGGTTCAAGTGCCTGGACAAATGCAATCAATGGGAATACAAAATACTGTTGCTTGAGATAGATAACATAAGCATGTTTAATTCATTTTGTGGATGGAAACTAATGATTCATCGTTTTAAGTTTTTGAACTTTTCTTTTTTGATTCCTTGCGGAAGGAATCTGTGCGATGATGATGTCGTGTGTGAGTGTGTATGTGATCGACGACTGAAACAATAGATTTTAGGTCCTCTCAAGATTAGTAATAGACAGTCTTTTGTTAAGGTTAGGGTTGAGAAAGAAAAAAACAAAAGAAAGCACAATGAGCTCCGTGGAATGAATGGAAAACAAAATTGTATGTGTGTATGTGACACTTCGTGTAAACATGGTATCTCAAGAAGGATACCCATGACTGGTCTCATATTTGATGTGTGGGTTGGTCATAGTAAATAGATGATCCCTATTGTTTTTAATGGAGGTCAAAGATCATTTGAGCTCACCAGATGTCAAAATGTAAAAAGAATTGTAAACACGATATCTCAAGAATGGAAACTGTGACTGATGTCATACTTAGTGTGTGGGTTGGTTATATTAAGTAGATGATCTCCAGTTTTTGGTCAAGGTCAAAAGTCATTTGAGGTCACTAGATGTCAAACTGTGAAAGCCTTGTAAACACAGTATCTCCAGAATCGTAACTGTGACTGATGTCATACTTAGAGTGTAGGTTTGTCATATTGAGTGCATGATCCCTATTGTTTTTGGCTGAGGTCAAAGGTCATTTGAGGTCACCAGAGGTCAAACTGTAGAAACCTTGTAAATGCAATATCTTTAGAAGGGTAACTGTGACTGATGTCTTACTTAGTGTATGGATTGTATAATAGTGAGTAGAATACTCTTTTTGATTTTAGTGGAGGTCAAAGATGAATTAAGTTGATGATAATTAAAAAATAGAATAGAAACAGTTGTGTGATGTTGATGAGAACTGAGGAACAGAGAGAGTGTATAAATGAGGACACAGGCCTACATAATACACAGTTTAATCAGTACGGGCCTGGTGTCTGAAGCCACGATTCCCTGGGGTGGAAGGTTATGACGTCTACAATGTTGTTGACCAATTTCATTGACATAAATTGTCATTGTATGTAAATTCTTGCTACCTATAACCACTTGAAAATGCAAATGATAAGCCTTTCTCCCTCTTTCAGGTTGGGGTCCAGACTTACATGTTATGTGCGATGCATCTGTGTTTCAGTAAAATGAGTACACAACACATTCCTTTTCTGTTGATTAGGCAACTGAAATCCTATCTCTGAGTGATTCGTTATTTTCCCACAGATTTTACAATTTACATTTTAATGTCATGTTCCATTTAAAAACAACTGTTCATTCTTGTCTGTGAATTTGAATGATTTTCATGGTGAAAAACTGAGTGCAAAAAGCGCCTACAATTACACAGATTTTGCAGAAATCTTAGCGGTTAAATTTTTGTGCCATCTTTTATGTCCCAGAATATCGCAAAATTTGAACAATATTCAAACAAAATTCTTCGAATCTCTACAGGAGTGAAACGATCACAGTACTGCAGTTATTCTCATTGTTGCATTAGTTCTCCTGCCACATAGTAGCTCTCTTTAAAAAATCTGCAACCTCTACTATGTCCCAATTTTCTTTCCCTTTACAGTTTTCTTAGAATTCTGGTTATGATGATGAGCAATGACAAACTGATTTGTCTTGTCATCAAATAAATACTTTATGTTGTTGCATCTATTATAATGAGAAGCTCATTGATGCATCTCATTGGTTCTTTAGAGAATTGAAAATTTTATAACCTTTTGAAAAGATATATAACTCTTTCACATTCTTCTTTTTTGGGGGAGAAGGGCAGGGGAACAAAACTTGATGTTAAAAAGATTTCACCTTGCAGGAAACTGGCACTATGCAAGCTACTGCAGTGATATCTTCCCATTTTAAGGCATATTCTGCTCTCCAAGCAAGCTGAAATGATTGCTTCTGTGAATTTCTCCTTGGAATGTAACTTGGATGATGTATCATGGTATAATGAATAATCCAAATACCTTTTACCCATGACTTTTTTTTTGTTGATAGGATGGTGTGGACATACAAAAGGTTTGTAATGCAATGTACTGTCTATCACTCTCTTTATCACATCTCTGTACATGGTACATTACACTTGATCCTCCATTCTACAACAATGGTGAGATTAATTCCACTTCCTATACTAGTACTCCATTAAACAAAAAGGGGGGATGAGTAAAAACATTGAAAGAATTTAAGTTATAACCTTACCTTTTCATCATCATTGTCAGTCCATTGCCAAGTCCTGTGTGATACATTGTCATCCTTCCATTCAAGAACATGCAAAACAAAGCATGCTTCATCCTTCCTGGAGTTTACTTCTTGATACTGACATATCCCCTTCTCAATGGAATTGGTCTCATCAGTGTTCCACACAACTCAGCATATTGCAGGCAAGATTAGGGATCCAACATAAAGTTTGCACAAACTTTCATTTCTCTTATAGTTAGTTGCAGGTCAAACATTGTGATGTGCAGATTCTACAGCTTCCTTAAGTTGTGATGATGTGGTACATGAAAATTCATTGCCCACATAGAAACCATTGAGCTTCAATCATTACAGACATACGTAGTTGTTTGCTGTGATAACGTTTGCTCATCATATCCTTTTTTTTTGCAATGTTTTGCTGTGTACTTTCATTTGAGCACCACACTTTGAGGTACTGTACAATATACGTGGGGAAATGTACCTTAATTCAGGCCATCTTTGCTGTCCAAGGTGCCAAAGGTAGGCAAGGAATCATGATGGCGTGTTTGGGTTTGTGCGTGTGCTTCAATGTGTGCATATGTGACGCCTTGGCTTGTAAACACCATTTCTCAAGAAGGGGTGTGTAGATAGTGCATATTGAGTACATGCAGTGTCTGTCCTTCTTACAATTTCTACTTAAATACCTCATAACATCAAAGGCAGTGTGGGTTATGAATAGATGTCAAACTTGTCATCTGATCTGTGTCCCACAGTGTTTTGGCATTCATTCTGCCCACAAAGCAGAAACAATGAATTAGCAAATGCTCCATTGAGCACAAACCTCCTCAAATGGTTTTGTTAGATGTTAAGTCTACAGTGTGTCTTATTTTCTCCCTGAGGTGGTAATACATTTTCAAGCAAGGATGAACATGTAACAGATTTTAAACGGGACAGTTTCATCGTAAAATGATTCCTTTTGTTTTTCCTGGAGGTCAAAGGTCTTTTGAGGTCACCGGAGCTTAAGGTATGAAAATCTATTGAAGGTATCACAACTACTAAATGTCGTCTGAATTTCAAACTGTTGACATTGGTAGTGCTTTATGAGTAGATGCTGTCTGTCATTTTTATGAAGGTCAAAGGTTATGTGAGGTCACTCAAGGTTATAGTTTGAAAACCTTGCTAACATGGTATCTCAGTAGGGGAAAGTTGTAGGAACATAAGACTTGATGTGTTGGTTCTCTACTCTTAGTAAATAATCCCTATCATTTTTCATGGAGGTCATTTGAGGTCACCATATTGATGAAGTATGAAAAGGTACTAATTAAGATATCTCAGCAACTAGATATTGCCACAACTTCAAATGAAGTGTGTAGGTAGTCCATTGTAAGTTAATTGTATCTATAATTTATCAAGTAGCTTAAAGGTCACTTGAGGTCAGTGGAAGTATGGAAGCATATTAAGGAAGATGTCTCAACAACTGAATATTGCTAGAACTTCAAACTGGTAGCATTGGTACTGCTTGAAGAGTAGATGATCACTGCCGTTTTTATCAAGGTCAAAGGTCACATGAGTCCAGGAAAGGCCATATTTTGAAAACCTTGTAAACATGGTGTCTCAAAAAGGAAAGTAGTTGGAACTTCAAATCATCTACATTATTTGCAGAAGATGGGTATTGTTTTCATGGAGGTCAAAAGTCACTTGATATCACTATATTGATAACGTATGAAACCTTACTAATTGAGAAAACTCAGCAAATGCACATTGCTTTTACTTCAAATTGAGTGTGCTGGTAGTCCATAGTTAGCAGAAGATCCTATCAATTTTAAGGAGATCGTAGGTCATATGAGGTCACCAGAAGTTAAAAGTATATAAACCTATTAAGGAACATCTCTTTATGTACTGAATGTTACATGGATCTTTAAACTGTTAACATTGGTAGCTCTTGATAAGCAGATGATCTGTTTTTTACAGAGGTTGAGAGGTCATGTAAGGTCAATAAAGGTCATAATTTGTGACCTTATAGACATGTTATCTCATAAAGAGCAAGATGTTGAATTTTGGAAATGGAATGTATTGTCTGTTGGTTTCCATGAATGTTTGGCAAGGAATCTCAAATACATTATACATCTGTTTGTTTTAACAGAATTTATAGTTCATTTGCTTGGTTGTTCAGTGTTTAAAGTATCTCAGAGGTAAACTTGCATTCCCAGTAAAGGTGGTGTGTAATAACATCATTTCCCCACAAGAATTACATCTATTGTTCTCATGCAAATTTATTTCATTGTAGTAGTAACTTGTGCCCAGTATCTTGCAGATAAAAGCAAGGTTGAAAGTACATTGTTGTAANNTTGAAAACAGTTTGCCATTTTACTGTTACTCTTAACTGTAATGAACTACACTAAATAAAGATGTTGTAAATTGTGTCTAGAAAGTAGAGACTTGATCCTTTTGAGTCATGAAAAAAATCAGATATCAGAACTTAAACAATAAACTGGTAAGTCAAAGTTAATGTTGATCCAATACTTAAAACAACGAAAAGATAGGCCCAAAGAGTCATCTATAAAGAGCTGAATGTTTCTGTTACCATTGTAAAATTATAATTTGAACACTGAAATAAATACCCCCTGTGTCTCTGCACAAAATGTCATTAAAATGTTTTGACCAAAAGTTAGTTAATCACTGATTATTCAAGAAAAGCAGGGCGCATACAATCCACGTGCCACTTATAAGTCTCATATGTTGGAAACATGTTTAGACTGAATGCTGTGATCAATAAAAGGCTGAGAAAAGGCTAAGAGCTGGGACCATCACAGGATATGTGTATAAAAATATTAAATTAATAATAGAATGTATATTCTGTACAACTGTTTTTAGTCTCCTGAATACAGCTCACAATGGATAGCAAAGAAACTATTGAACAACATGAAGTGAAACATGATACCCCACCGTACAGTGTAACTATATTAATGAACTTTGTAATTTAGATATAGTCGGTTGTTCAGTTGTGCTGATGATGAAGTACACAATTGCTGAGGTGGTTAGGCTATTTGCTATGCACCTCACCAAGTTAAGATATGATTATTGTAAATTTTGGAAGGTGTCACACAATCTTTTTTAATTTCTTGTACAAGACATTTTTCTACATTTTCACTAAAATATGTATGTAATGTAGTTTGGTTTTCATTAAATGTGTAAAATTTTGTGGCGCATGAAAGATTTTGGCTAATGTCAGCGATCAAACTTTTGTCGTACTGAAGTGGTTATCAACCTTGAGCAGCACAGCGCCTGGTTTTTGGATTATCATAATCACTGCCTTATGGACCAGTCAGAAGCTAACACAGGATTCCAGCACACTATTTGTTCAATTTGTAGCAACTCAGAATGTGAAGGTTTACAACGTTTGTTCAAAAAGTTTGTATTAAACTTTTGTGCATGACAAGAGAACTGCAAGAAAGTTATGGAATGTTTTAATGTACAACCAAGTGATGTGTATAAGGAAATAATGAGATGCTTGTTATTGGTTGCCAATTTTGCTGGTATTACCGATAATGCCATTATCAACAGATACAATACTGCTGGCCCATAATGGGCTCAACACTAGTTTAATCTAGGATTTAAGTTAGGGACACACTCAAGAGTCAGAAAAATGCTGCATCACCATCCAGAGGCTGTACCATTAGCATATCGAAGCATATGCATTCAGTTATCATTCATTCTTTAATATTCTATGAATGGGGTTACTGAATTTTCAGCCCAAATATTGTGGCTGACTTTCAGGACATCCTTTTCTTAACCTCTCAAAGAATTGGAAAATAATAGGACAAAAAACCATTGTTGCAAATGGATGCAGATGAGTTAAAATCTAAGATGGATCTATTGTGTAAAGTCATCATATTGAAATTTAAAAAATACAGTCTTTAATACAAAATCCCCATTCAATTTATCAAAATCCTGCTGTCCATTTCTCTTTGAAATGTCCCACCTATGTTCATTTTCCTTTTATTTAATGTTGCAAAAGTCATGTTTTTTTTACAAATTTGTTAAACATAACTGCATAGAAACAAGTTAATGGATGAAACTGTACAGCTAAAAATAGCAGTCATGTGAGATCTATTAACATAGTCATGAAATCATACTTCCCACATGGAGATTGCATTTTATTACCACAACCTACTACTGCTGTGTATGTTTACAACTGTGGTATTCTCAACAGACCACTGGCAGTAAACCAATAACCTACAGTAGATGACATTTGGAGCATAGAAAACTATCAATCACAAAATTCATCATATTTCATTTAGAATACCCTTGTTCGTAGAAAGGAGTGACCTTTTAATGTTTTTATGATAATCTGAACAGAACATCAAGTTCAAGTCATAGTCAAATGAGAAGATGAGGGCCACAAATAGGACAATATTGTCATGCTGGCCCCACAAAAGGAAGCTGTGGGCCACATGGTACACCTTCCTGAAGTAAAGTACCCTTGTTATTCGTGAAACTTAGCTCAGATGCCTTTTTAAGCTTACAAATGATACTGGACATTTTGTTTCAGTGCTCTAAATGTGAGAGGTTTGTGGTATTTCCTTGGTATTTTTAGAAGTTTGTGGTATTTCCTCTGTATTTTTTTTTTCACCCTATTTTCTTTACACTGCTCCACTCATACTGTAGAATGCGCAGTTATCCTCAGAACGTTACAATTACACACAGCGTAAAGTTTTACCTTCCCATCATTCAGTTGTTCAAGATTTTTTTTAGTTAGTAGGATGTAATAAGTTCTGTTCAATTTTGCAATTTGCATTACTACACCTAGTTCTTCCCCACTGGAGACACTTTGTTTTAGATGTAAGGTTGAAAACTCAAATTTTGTTCTTTGTTAACTCCCATACAGTAGTTAGGAGGGATTTTGGTCCTTTCAATAGTTGATACACAAAGTGTAATTTTTCCCCAAGAATTCAATCATTCCATGTAATTGTTAAATTAGAATGAGATGTTTACACTAAACAGTGTGGTCCAGGGTTTGCTTTAAATAATTCATCATTGTCTGATTAAGAATATTCTTTTAACATAACAGAAATTATCACAGATGACTGACTGTTCAAAGTTGATAGTCTGCTCTGTTAATATCTCTGCCTCTTGATGAACTTCAGATCTTGATGAAATGTTAATTCTTCAATTAAACAAAGCAACGACAGCTAAACTAGTTATCACTGATTAGTTCGTTGCCCACATTTCACCCAGTGTAAACTCTCCCTGCAATTGTTGTTTATGTATTATTAGTTTATTGAATAGTTGTGTAAGAGGATGCTTTAACATTAATTGACCAAATGCTGTCAACAATATTTGGGATCTCTGGTAATTTTAGTGCAGAAGTGAGACAAACCAATCACTGTATTGTCGTCCACCAATGAAATCATAGTTAGTGTGGCAAACTTTTGCATCAATTGAAAAAAAACATAAGCCTAATTTTCCATTCTGACTTCTTTTTTTTTAGGAAATAAGGCTGGGCATGTTTGAACTCCACAGCGATGAACTGATTAGGGCCCTGGCAAAGCGAGCAGATGCCATCTGCTCTAAGCTTTTGGCTAGAATGAGCAAAGACCATGCCGAAGGCAACAGGAAGTAAGTAGAAAAACAAAGCATTGCAAATCTTTAGTCTGCCATTGACCAATCAGCCTTCTTTCCATTACTGTTTATATAGAGAACTGTACATCCATCTACAAAAATGATGCCAAAGCTGACCTGATGCTCTAAGAATTCAAACTTTTTATTGAACATTATTGGTTTCAATAAAAAGAGAAATCTATGTGGTCATGATGGCATGTGTATGTGTGTGTTTCTCATGCTTGTGCACATCTCAGGGTACGAATGGTGGGTACTTTTCAGACCTAATGTATGTGGTTGATCATACTATGAGAAAGAACCCTCTTTGATGGAGGTCATAAGTCATCTGTTGTCACCAGGGGTCAATTATTAAAAGCCTTGTGCACACTATCTCAATGAAGGAATGATAGATACTTCCTATACTTGAAATTACCATTTACTTGGTAGAAATCCTAACAGTATTTGTTGGCGGTGAAAAGTTATCTCTGTTAACAGAGGTCAAACACTAACAATCTTGTGCATACGATATTTCAAGTTAGGAATGAGGAATACGTGTTATAACTAGTGACTGAGTGTAGTATCATGTGTTGACACTGTAAGATCTATCCCACATACTGCAAACTGGTGACTGAGTTAAGTGCCATGGATTGATACTTTAAAATCCTATCCCAAATACAGCAAAATAGTGGGAGAGTTTAGTGCCATGGATTGATACTTTAAGATTCTATCCCAAATACAGCAAACTAGTGGCTGTGTTTAGTTCCATGGATTGATACTTTAAGATCCTATCCCAAATACAGCAAACTAGTGGCTGTGTTTAGTACCATGGATTGATACTTTAAGATCCTATCCCAAATACAGCAAACTAGTGGCTGTGTTTAGTACCATGGATTGATACTTTTAAGATCCTATCCTACAGACTGCAAACTAGTGGGAGAGTTTAGTACCATGGATTGATACATTAAGATCATGCTACTAGTTTGCGGACTGCAAACTAGTGGCTGTATTTAGTAACATGGATTGATACTTTAAGATTCTATCCCAAATGCAGCAAACTAGTGGCTGAGTTAAGTACCATGGATTGATACTTTAGAATCCTATCCCCAAAACAGCAAACTAGTGGGAGAGTTTAGTGCCATGGATTGATACTTTAAGATCCTATCCCAAATACAGCAAACTAGTGACTGTATTTAGTACCATTCATTGATACTTTAAGATGATATGCAGACTGCAAACTGCTGAGTTTGGATGGATAATTGCAAATCATATCCCAGTGCTGCAAACTAGTGCTGAGTTTATGGATTGTTACTTAAAGATCATATCTCATGCTCTGGAAACTTATAACTGAGTTTATTGTAGGCTGATATTACCAGTAAAAGTCACAGTTTACATATATTTGTCAAAAGCTTTCAGCAGTGCTCAGTTGATTTCTGTTGACAACACTTGTTAACTGTGTCTGTCTAACAGACTTTGTGAGCAGTATGAAGCCATAGCAGAAAAGGCCCTGACCACGCCTGCCAACACAGAACAACTGATGGAGCTCACTGAGTACATCAAGACAGTTGAGGAGAAGGAGATCTTTACTCTAGAGAAGCAGCTGGTTGAGAGCCGTGACAGACTTTCCTTCTTGGTAGACTATGCCTCCTTCTCACCAGCAGAGATGAGACTCAACAGCAGCTCTTTTCAGTGGCATGAGAGAATGCCAGAAATCTTTGCAGAACACAAACAGATTGTGGAAGAGAAGACAGGGCAGTATCAGGATGGTTTGAAGGTTGGTTCTATATTCTCTGGAATGTTGCAGCAGTTATTTGCAATGATTTTACTAGTTTCTTGTTGCAATATTAATGAGTACATCTGTGATATATTGGTTCTTCTTTTGGCTTTATTGCCAAAGAATATTAAGTATCGAGCATGTACAGAATTGTTTCCACTTCATTTGCGTAATTACACTTGTGCCATTCAAGTGTTTTACCCAACGAGCATACTCAAATGCATTGTTAAACGTTCTGATGTGGATGTTCATTGATATTACAGTTTTTCAATGCCTTGGCATTCTGCACGTAAGAATTTGTCAATACATTTCCCGAATCAATGCAAAAGTGATGCTCCAAAATTAATATTCTCTGTAAAAGACAATTCCGTTAATATTGCTATCAGCACACCTACCTCAGTTACGTATTGTGGTAGTTATTCAATGCTTGTGAGAACAATAATAGGTGTTGTGGATTAGCTGGCATATCTTTTCTTTTTTTTTGGTAGTTTGTCTTTGTCTTCCTTGTCTTTCACATGTATGTATTGTCATTTCAAATGCAAGTGTGATACAACATAGTCCCTGATACTGTCCAAACATGTCCAATTTGTTCTTCACCTGACATGATTCAATTGAAAATACATTTACTGTAATGGCAGTGGACACTGACGAAAGTCGCTATCAATTTTAACAGAATCCAAAGATTGAAATGTGGACTGTCTTGCAAAACTGCAATGCAAAGAAACAGAAATTTCCAGTGTTGTTAAATGAAACAGTGATAACATAGTGGATCACTCTTGAAAATGGCTGGAATGTTAAGGAGCTTCACTAACTTTCTTTTCTTACTAAAAGCTTCGTAGAGAGAGATTCATAGAAGAGTTGGATGGATACTCAAAGCAACTTGAGGAGTTTTCAACCTTCAATGACCTCTCTGAGGTTAACAGATACCTGAAGAAAGCTCAGGCTTTGATGAACAGACTAGAAACAGCTGCTGAAAAGGTAAGGATATGCTGATGGTGGTGATTTACATATCTTGAGAAAAGATTATCTTCACTAAAAGGAACAGCATGCAAAGATTTTCTTCTTTTGTTATGTTTAGACTTTCAAAACTCTCTCTTGAAATGTGTGTTAAGTTTGTTTTATCCCTGCTGAGTTTACATGTTTTAAATTTGCTTTGCTCCCCTTCAGACTTGCAATAAGCTTTTCACTTCATTCCAGTGAAGCATGTTTCAATGGTTTACATTAGCTCAGGGAAGCACATGTACTTCCTTGGCATTTTCTTCTGTTCCACCCTTTAAAGTATCAGCAACCATAAAAGGGGCATGTTTCTGAAGTTTGCTTGGCAGTATACATTGTCATTATTACAGTTTGGGGACTTTTTTCCTGCATTAATTATAGTTGTTTTAAGATATTAGAAAGAAAATAGAACGTTCCAATTACTCTCATTTAAATGAAAATCTTGCAGATGATTAAGAGAGACATTGGATTTTCGAAACTCAAATTAAAGCAATTATTTTTCATCTAGATTGAAGCCTTCAATTTGGAGGAGGAATCATTTGGATGGCAGACTTCAGCTTATCCTCAGAGGCAGACCATTCTAAACACACTGAGTCCGTACCACAAACTTTATGAGACAACAGTGGAATTTAACACTAAACACAAGTAAGTTATCACTTAACTTGTCTCTCTCTAAATCTATTCCTCCCTTTCAAAATCTCAACCCTTTTCCATAACTCCAGCTTTTTGAAACTTTGTTATTGTTTAACTTGAGAGTGACAATATGAAAGTGATAAGCTATAGCAGCAGTCTTTAGAAGAATTAATAGTTTCCTAACTGTGCAGGAGTTGTGCAATTATGAAAGGAAGGAATGAGCAAACAAACATCACAGTTATCAGATACTGAAATGGAGAAACTGTTAACATTGTTCCCTCCCTCTTTGCAATCCTTACACCTACAGTAAGTAAATTGGTCATGGAGGGTAATGTACAATACAAGTGCCCCTTAATCCTCAAGGATAAAATCATGCCGTTATTCGTACGTTAAAATGGGATTGACATCAACCTCAGTCTTCTTTTGTTCTGCTGAGGTTCAACTACTTGCAA
>VJOZ01017448.1:5856-18447 GCA_009801055.1 Stichopus horrens | reverse complement strand
TCTGGGCATATAAAATTCTCAAATGTCCTTGAAATAAAGGTTACATAAACAAAGGATTAACATAAGACATATCATAGGAGTCCATCTCTTGATGTCACAAATTTGCATACTTAGCCAATATTTATTCATGATGGAGCTGTGAGACACTTACTTGCCAGTAAATTTGTCAATCTTTGATGGAATTTGTGGCGATTTTCAACACTTTAATTGCTTGATGCACCCTTTACTCCCAAAATGTCATTTTCACGTCACAAGTCCTTCAACAATCTGAGACTTCTGCTAAAGCAGTCCTTCAGAGCCTGCAAAACGATACCTGTTCACGAAAGCTCCAAAGCGGCTCATTTAATGCCGGCAAAATAAAGGGCAGGGTTCCAAAGTTTGCGTAACACCTGACATATGCAGCATCGTATGACTAACTGACACTGATGGGGAATGGCCATACCTGCCGTGTAAGATGCCAAGAATCCACTCCCTGCTACGGAATAATCGGTCCTGTATCTGACGTACATCTGATGACCTGTGCTGGTGACTGTTGGCGGTATATTAGAACCGCAGAAATTACCCAGTAGCGGACTGTATGTGTCTGGGCCATCATATATCTTTGGAAAAAAATATGATAGAGGAGGAATGGCATCCTTCTGTATTGCAAAAAAAGCATCACTCGAACCTGAATACCCTGAGGGTATACCATTAACATATCAGTATTATGCATATCATGTCATAATAATAGGAACCACCAGTAGTATCATTGTATTGATAGTGATAGTGATCATGATGTCAGTCTGTGAAACATGAAGGGCATGAATCGTCTATGCGACATTATGCCTCGTATCGATCGTGAGTCAATTGAATTGTCTGGCTAATTATTGGCCAAAAAGCCTTGACAAAGGCTACACACAGATAAATCTTAATGATATAATACAGCACTATTGCTACAAGCCATAAAAACAATGATTGCCATCAACAAGATGAAGAACAAAAGACAATGGAACTGATGACTAAAACAAATCTGAAAGAAACAGCAACATCTTCGATCTTAAATACCAACCTTGACGCTGTCATAAGCGCAAGAGTAATGGCTCTCAACATCAAAATCTGAAAATGTCAATGTTATTTGGGTGCCTTGGTTGACTGTTATGATCCAGTTGCACTGAGCATTATGATTGTATGGACTGGGGTAGTTAGGGGACACGAAAGATCCTGTTGGTGACGTTAGGGTACCTCCGCAACCTGCAAGCAAGTCAATGACTTTTGTAATGACATATACATAACAGAGAATCTTGAAAAAAGAGAAATACAGAACAGTTCCTGTAAGCCCTGGCCAGTAGAACAAACTGGATTCTATCACTTCCGTGACCTGGGCTCAGCTTATCCAAGGCAACAGTTAAGGTATTTAACAAGATGTTTAGGAAGGAAAAAGAATTACATTTATCTGGGAGAACATTTGCTTAAAGTACATTTTTATAATTTCTTCACACAGACATCAAGTATATATCTGTGAAGAGTTTTGAAGCAATCAACAAACAATTCCCCATTCCACCTTTGAATTAATCATTCACTTAAAGGAATAGGGCAGGCAATGATCAAAATATTCTTGTAAAGTCCATGATAATATGAAACTACATGTCAACAACTTTCAATTTGCTCCAAGGCTTCCTGCATAGACCCGGATCATTTGAAACTGCCAAAATTTTTGAATAGGCCGACGAAGCCTTTGACATATAAGCAAGACAGAAGCAAGGTGTAACAAAACTATTGTGCAACTTTGATGTCAGCCTGTAATGAATAATTCATGAGACTGTTTCAAATGTTACTAATCATAAAATGGGTCACAATTTCAATATATTTGTGCTCCTGGTGGATGTTTCTTTTATTGGAAAGCAGCTTGTACGACCATCGCTGAATATTTTTCATTTTGTGACATGTAGTTCGAGATGGTCTGGAGTTTTTAAGTCCTGAAATCTGACTGGCATCAACAATATTGTTAAGAGAGTTTTGACTAAGACAATGCCTGAAACATACTAAAAATTTGTCACAGAAGTCCTGCATTTAGTGATACAAGAAAACTCTATGTGTCCATTCTAAAAATGACAAAGAGAGAAACGGTTAAACCTGACGGCAATTTTTCATGTAAAATGCTTCATGGATTACTGAACAATACCTGTTGCAGTTCCATCATAGCTCAACGAAAAACCTGAGCTGGTAACAGCTTGATTGCTTGAAAACCTCAGATACATCCGATTGCTGTGGGACACAAACAACTGGGACGGAAGATTAGTTCCGCAAAGTGTCGCTATGAGGGGAGAAGTAGAATATCCTCCGTTCCTGGACAAGAAACAAAGACAAGAAAAGAACAGTTAATAAAATATTTCAAGGATCACATATAAAAGGTAATTAATTCCATTTAAAACCAGAAAGCCAAAAGGNNCGGCAAGGAATCAAAAAAAAAAGCTATGGCTGCTACATGAAGATAATTAGCATCAGTGACATTTGCCTTCAGCAGCTGGTTAATATTTTGAACCTTGAGCCATGAGGATCACCTCTGTATGTACACAACACATCAGATGGAATGCTTTGTACACAAGTCGGGGAAAGAGAAAGTACAATTTGCATTGTGTCCAAAAATTGATCTGAGTAAATACAGTTGTGGACATACTGGGTTCTGGAGCTAAACTTCATTTTGTCCTGATCTCACCCACCTTCAAAAGGGCAAAACACGACACTGATGTAAACTTAAAAACATATAGCTGAGATGATCCCGTGTTTTTCATGGTGGACACATCACTAGCCTTTCATGACACCTTTCAAAAACTCACCAAAGATAAAAAAATTGTTCAAGATCACTGCCCAGACATCAGACATTCATAACACAACATCTTCTGCTACCAAGAAAGTGTTACATTCTACACACAGCATACGTGTGTCAACGGGTTCATCGGGATGAATGACAATGAAAAACGGCAAGCATGACCTTACCATCAAGAGCTGAACTGCAACGAAAGATCAGAGATAATTACTTTACCTCAATTCCAGAAAATCAGCTGTACAGTCATTGGTACTCTCAATGTTCAGATTGGTAACATTGACACTGATCTGTTGACCGCTGGGCACTGTAATGGTCCACTCGCAATTGGCATTATTAAAGTAATCTGACGGGTATCCTGGGGACTCCACAACACCAGCAGTGGCAGTAAGAGTATATCCACAAACTGTTGATAACATGTGAAATCATCATATATCACCTAACAGTGATCAACTGGTGATAAGAGAACATGACCAACCCAACCCCATCCCATGGATTTAATTTGGTATCACTGTAGGAGTTATTATAACACCCTTCTATTTTTTGCCATAATGGATAGTTGTAGATCTCTATCAAGTATTATGCAACAAAATCTGTCACAAAGCCCTCATTTTGTTGCAAGTAAACATGAATAATTCTTCAAATAGCCTTAAATGTTCTAATTCTAATTCTACTAACAAGTCAGTTCTAGTTTGCAGGTATTTTAGGAGCGTCACATGCTTACAATGGTCACTAGCAAGACAATTTCAATATTTCACTTAGTTTTAAAACGTCCTCAGCTTGTGACACAAGTTTGAAAGTGGTGGCCTTCAACCTAAATATGTCAAATGAAAGGCCTATTGTACCACCTTTGAATTGACCCACATCGCTCTGGGAGAGGAGCGAAACTTAACTAACATGAGCTTTCTGGCACAATAGCCATAGAAGTGGCAACTTTAGATGGTACATTACACTGATCAATTTCATCAGTGCATGGACAGACAGGAATGGCATCACCAGCTGATTGGGCAGACTTACCACTGGAGCTATCCAGAGACTCATAGGTAATTATAAATCCTTCATAGGAAACGCTGCCATCTGTGTCAAATACAACTGTCAGAATGTTGCCACTTGAGGTGATAATGGGAGGCAGACCACTTCCACAGTACCTTCAAAAAGACAAAAGTACTGATCATAGCCTAACATACAATGCTGGAGTTGAGTCCACCCAATCTGAGTCCAAGTCACTAACTTTCGAGTCCGAGTCCTTGATGACAGAGTCCGGGTCCTCCAAGGTCGAGTCCGAGCGGTCGAGACACTGTGCAAATATGACACACACACGTACATGTGAAACATAACAAGATTGCCAACTGGAGGCATTCTAGCCTCTAACACATATCTGATACATCATACATGCCAAATTACAATGCAGTGTACTCAATACATGCAAAAAAAAAATAGAAGAATAAAATCAGGAGTTACTTAACAGGAAAATCATTTGAAACGACCACTGTTATCATTGCGGCTTAGGCCTGTTGATCCAAAGTGAGTGTATGTACACTGATTTTGTGATTCAACCCCACCCAGAACACATCTGCTTTAACTAATTGTCATCACTGATGATCTATCCCTATTGGAAATATTTGAATACATTGTTTCTACGTAAGAATCAGTCTTGAAATGATTTCTTGTGTGAAAATAAAAAAGTGGACTTCTTACTCTGCTAGACAGTACATCTTTTAAGAAACTTTTTTGCCCAACTTCATACCAGACACATTGCAAACCCCAAAGATAATGAGACAATGTTAATTCTGCCTTAAATATCATGTTAAAACAAGGAATATACTATTTTAATGGAATGTACAGAGAATGTTACTGCGAGAATGTCGTTACAGGGTCATAAACACAAGAGAAATATTGTCAAAGGTATAAAAAACTTGAACAAATATTTTCACGTCACAAATTTCTATACCAGAATCAGGGAGCGAATGACTAAGTCGCGGTGTTGTACTATTAAGCTGCTTCAGTGTGTGTTGTAAATGTACGTGAACACAAGTGAGATACTTTTTAGCTGCTTCTTTGGAGGTCCGCTGCCAAGTGTTGTAGTCATCATTACACTTCGCCCACGTTCCGAAGAACAGAGTGACAACAAATGTAAAACCCACAAACTGAAACCAAATTTACTGATATGAAACTAAAATGAAAAAAAAAAAATACACTGAGGTTTTGATGATGTTAGAGCTTGCTTTGTAATTACAAGGCCTTTTTGTTTTTCATTAAATGTGTGAAATGACACTGAAAGGAAGAATGGGGAGATGAGGTAAATCCTACACCAGGATAAGAATTCTCTCCCTCTACACCCCGACAAGATTTATCATCCCATTTATTAAAGCTTTTGAACTTTTCTCTGAGCTACTTTCTTCATAGTGGTACTAGAGAAAGGAAGAATGCTCACAAAAAGAGGACATGAAAGCTAGACCAACCTGCCCAAAAGCGGATTCCCACTGGTGGTGGCGTTGTCATATACCTCGACATAATCAAAGGAGCAGGTCGAATGGTCCTCCACGACGAAGGAAGTAAACGTCAGTCTGACAACGTTGCCAGGATCCACCTCCACGACGTAGACACAGTGGATGTTGTGTGGATATTGCTCGGGGTGTGTAGGTGAGGAAATAATGCCTGTAGGACTGGTAAAGTATCCGCCACAACCACCTGAACAGGGAGACAAGCGAGAGTTTCCAAGAGTTTTTTTTAGCAGATGGCAATGAACTATTCATGTTTTTCTGGTTTACCTGACATCAACTTATTTAAAGTATATGTAAACATAATCTGCAAAGGCTGAGCAAAGAGTGCTCAGTTCAATGTTAGCATTTCAAGTCAGTTGCTGGAGGGTCTTTCTGATGAGATATCAGGTTTACAGGCCAAGACTTCACATACTCATGTCACTATCAATATCACATAGACTCTGTCCTACCTTCAGAAAGAAATCAAATAAGGTTGTCATTGAACGACGTGTACTGTTCCACCTTCCGATTAGATGCCACCAAAATATCACATGCTCCTCACACGTCAAACCATTCCACGCTGATCAACTCCAAGTTTCCGAGGACGAAGAGGAGAAAGAAATGATACCAAGACAACAACTGCCAAACTAGGTTGAGCAGCATGAGACTGCTTCCTTCAATTTATAGAAACAAATGATAGCGATGTACCTGTTGGGGGCTCCACGTCAACAAATGTGTAGGCCAGCCTGAAACCATAGTTGGTCACAGACCCATCGGTCACAAATTTCAAATATAGACCACTCTGTGTCGTGACAAAAGAATCCGGAAGGATAGCACCGCAAAAACGATCAATGAGTGGTGCATCGTCGGTCGCTCCATCGCGTGCCTGTTGAAGTGAGTGAGGAAAAGAAAAGGACAGAATTTTACATGCAAGTGCTGCCGAGCCTACAGACNNTATCTTTATCCCATTCAGATCAATCTGGAGCTGTCAAGAAATTTTGAATTGGCGGTTGTATGCTCATAAACATTAGCAGACCTAACAACAGGGAACATGGTGAAGAAATGCTTTAAATACCAGGCTGCTGACTTCGGGAAATCACTGATTTTTTCTGTTTTCATTTTACCTCTACACAAGAAGAATAAGTCATGTATTAACATCAATAGTTACATGAAATTATTCTGCAGAAATGTTAGGTGTTGACCTAATGACATCGCAATCATTAGATGATTGTAGGCGGGTGGTGTGGCTGTTGTATGTACAAAGTTCTCGAATCGTTGCTACACTGACATAAGCAGAAGTACAAACTAGGAGCATTGCTATGAGTGGGATGAACAATCAAGCTTTCTCACAACTCAGTGATAGTAGCTTCAAAAAATGCAGAGCTTCTTACTCAAAAAAATCTAAGACAAGCCATGAAAACAAAAGTTACTTTGATCACTCCACGCATTTCTCCTGAGCCTTTTGTTTTCATGAGTAGCTTGTCAACCTTTCCCAATTTATTTTATGTGTTATGGGTATGAAACAACATTTTGGTTTCTAGTGTTTCAGGACCTTGAGCATTTTCTGCTTGAATACAGAAAATTAAGGTAAGAACTACTGATGAAGTGGGTGACTAGATCCCTCATGTCGAAAGTTTGTTCATACAAATGACAAGACTAATCGCATATGTGTTATGTTCTGTTTTTGCTCTCCATACATTACCATAGCAACCATACCATTATGATCAATTGATTGATTACAAACAATGGTTTGAGTACATTCTTGTTCTTAAAAACAGAATGTGCAAATGATGGTATGGAATGCAAATTAAAATGGAATTTCAGGCAATCAGGTTGAAGGAAACCCAAAAAAGGGATGTCTGAATTTTATATTTAACCAGAAACTTTCTCCAAAGTTTCAGTCTTTCACACAGCTTTCCGTAACGGTAAGCTTTTTGAACATTACATGTCTTTTGGGATATGAAGAATGTATACTGTACCTCCAAATAATCATACTGACAATTGCTATGGTATTCAATTGCAAGAGTTATGAAAGAGACTTGAACTCCTTGACCGGATCCAGCTGTGACGAAGTATTCGCACGTATTATCATGCGGGTATGAATTGGGGAAATACGGAGACACTAGCTCACCGTTGTCTTCTAAGAAGACACCGCCACAATCTGTGTGAAGAGAGAATATATGGTCATTTACAGAAAGGAAACAACAACAACAACAACAACAAGAAAGACAGCTCTCTTGGCCATGACAAAAAAGACAGGCTTTCTTGGCCAAAATTACAGCACTCCCTACAGCTGGGACTGTATCAAGATACCTAAATCACCTTATGTATATACATGACATAGTCTCTGTCTCTAAATGCCACAGTGCCCACTTGCTTAAAAAATTTATGTGTAAACAATGTTGTAAAATGTGCTTGTGCCTGGTCTGCAGTGCACTAGGCATGGAAGGAAATAAAGAGATTTATTTATTGCATTTTTGGGAGCAAGCCATTAGAGAGCATACATTCTCGTCTATGTAGTGCTGTCTCGATGGCCAATACAGCAAAGCACACTGAACGCTTCATCTTACATCACGACAAAAGAGACGAGTAACCCAGCTTAAGATGTCTCTTGGTCCATATCACTACTGTTCGTAATTTTAACCATGGTTGTAAAGGGTTCTGGGAAAAGAATAACATTGCCAATGTAGGACTACCAAATCACTTTGAACTGAGATTCAGGCATACATGGAAGATGTGCACATCATATATTGTAGGACGTGGACATGTATCTGTCATGCAGTCAAGCCTAGGGTCACTGCTACCAAGAAAGGCTAAATTATTGTCTTGGTTGGGCAGAGTGTGTGTGTGTGTGTACATGTGTGTCGTTAGAGTCCCTCCACTGCTCAAGTGGTGGTATCTGCTTCTTGCCACTATTGGGGAGCTGTTTCAACAATTTTCACAAGAGTTTTATGTTTATTATCATATTTAGAAAATAATTACATCAGAGAATATTAGGAATTAAAATGAGGTTAATCTACTTTACTTCTTATGAAGTTTTTCCTATCGCAAAGAAGCTACCTAGGGGTTAATATTCCTAAGAACCAATATAAAATGGATTATAGATTTATGTCCATTTAGGATAAACTTGAGGCTGGGAAGGAAACTTCATAATTGTTTGGAATAGCAACTTTAAATCTATACCATACATATAGCTAAAAAATATAAGTATCAAGTTTCCTAAATTGTGAACTTTGTTTGATATTCAGGACAGTCTTGGGTAAATCGATGTCACACTGGGAATAACTCTTGTCTACGACCAAATAATTAGGAATTGTAGGTGAAAAGAGGTAGATAATAAAGAATGGATGAGGGTTACAAATATAAAGTTTGAGTACACTAGGGTATGTTAGAATTTGATAGTCCTATCCTACTTTTATGAGAAAACATTACTGTTTCAATGACTTTTATCACAGTATACCACCCATCTGGAGTTGAGCCTGGTGAGTTACTGATGGGAGATGTACAAGAGCTACTGGAAGAGTCCTACAGGCTATCAAGTATCAAGTACCAACATCTTAGTTCCACGCACTCCTTTGTTGCAGATCATTTTTATTTGCATACTCATTTTGTTTTGGATAATCAAATTGGGTATAACTTTGGACTAATATGTTTTTCAAAAGAGATCTTAGTTACTTTAAAATATTTCATGGGTTGTAAAGACAGTAATTAGTTGAAATTACTTCGAAAGAGAGTGATACAAAACATAATAAAGAGAATAGAGCTTGAGTAAAACATTGAAGAAAGTTATCGTTGTTCATTGAGTTAGAAAGAAGAAACGTGTGTGAAATTTAAATGATGTAGTAAGTAAAGATAAGCATTAATAGCTATGTTGTGCGAGAAATCTGAAGTATAAAATAATGTTTTTTTTTTTCTTTTCACGATCAATATCATTCTTTTTCTTCATCGAAGTTGTGCATAGGAAAGGACCAGAAGTGGGAAAGTTTTTAGGGCAAAATTCCCACATATCATCCAGGTCATAGAGAATGGCTGAAAGAGTCTCTTACCGACTGAATAGATGGCTCTAAAGCCTCCAAATGCTATTGAGGCATCAGAATGGAACTTGATGTTCAGTTCATTCGAAGATGATATAAACGGGGGAGGTAGGCTGGAAGAGTCACAGTATCTACCAACAAATGGAGCAGTTTCATCAAATCCATCTCTGATCTGAAAACAAAATCAAGACGTATTAAGAAGATGGACATATTCATATTCAGAGCCTCTATGGACTAAGCTTAGACTTTACATTTGAACTTAATCTAACTGATAGCAGTGATTTGCCTCGTACATTCCATATTTCTTTTAAATCATTCAATTCCTGTTTGGTAGCATCTTATCTATTCTCTGTCAAAGTCTGAAATAATATCTCTATTTCTGGAAAACACATGAGATCAGACTGTAAATGGATGGGACAAGAATCACATGTGGGCCCATCTCCACACTTTCAACTAGTGTTTGCGCTGTGTCCAAAGTTTGAGCTAAGGCAACCAAAGTCCATACTGTACTGTGGTACCTGAGTATCCTAAAATGTAACTTTCGTCCAACTACGAGACATTCGCAAATACATAACATGACATTTTGCTTTGCACGTTAATATAACATGTATCCTTTGTATGGGTAAGGCAATGAAGTGTACATACCTGTACCTGCATGCATGAATTTTGTTGCACATACAATGTACAGTGAAACTTAGGATCAGTGTGTATCCGTTTCAGGATTGCGTCCTCAAACCATCGATCGGGTGACCTCGTTACCAAGTGCAAGAACTAATTAGAACCTACCTCTACGTAATCAAAGAGGCAGCTGCCGTGGGTTTCAACCTGAAGGTCTGTGATTTCAAATCGGATGCTTTCCCCCTCTGGTAACTGAATGGTCCAGATGCATTCTGTGTTGTGGTTATAATCGTTGGGGTAATTTGGAGAGATGATGATCCCGGAGAAGTCTGTGAGAGCACCGCCGCAGCCAGGATCGACTGATAAAATGTAGATGGAAAGTTTTTTTTGAATCCGACAGTGGTACTTGATGGTCACAACGTAATACTTGATGGTCACAACTTAATACCCTCAGAGAGAATGGATGTTAAATTTCTCACATCTCCCTCCCGCTTCTGGCTACCAATCCCCCCTTCCTTCTGTCACCACCATGATGCCAATACCTTTCAATAAAAGTTGACAGCACTAAAAAGACTTCAGCAACTCCTTGGCAAACTTGGCATACATTATATCCAAACTTTATAATAATTGTGAGAATTCAAGCGATCATCTGGAGACAATAACTCAAGCCAAAACAAATCACATTTAAAAGGAAAGGGATCAAAATGCCTTAATATTTACTTACTTGGTGCAGACACATATGTTATATGGAACCCTTGAGCAGTGGTGGAACTATCACTGTGGAACCTCACAAATGCATATGGCCCTGAAGTCTGCAAAGGCGTTGGAGACACGCTGGAGCAGTACTGGCCCAACAAAGTGGCCTGATCAGTAAGGCCATCATATACCTGTAAATACCAGACACCTCATGTCAATCCAAAGTTTTACATGATTTTTTATTCATCAAATTTTCCTTTATTGTTGCTTCCTGAACCCTGACCTTTATAACACACTCTCTATTGAAGTTTTTTGGAGGACTTGAGAAATCTAGAGAAATTATCTCTGAGGACCTGAAATTCTTTGTTAACATCCTCAGAAAATATTACGATACAAAAGCACACACACACACACAAACGCACACAAGTAAAGGTTACACTTATCATCAAAACTAACAGAGAATGGAGAATATTCTGTTAATTTATGGCTTCACAAGAGTGAAGAGAATCATAAAGAGATATATATTGTCCTAAATGACAGGGTAACATTGATCAGAGATTGATTTTAAACCATGCAGTTGTGACACCAACAGAAGGCAAGGTATAAACCCTCACCCCACAAATGATTTCAACCACAACAGCTAACAAAAATCAGTTAGAAGTACTCTTCTCATTGGTTAACTGAAATGACAAGCAACAACAGGAAATTTGTGTCATATTTGAGATTCAGGAAAAAGGATTGATGGTACTTGTTTGTTCATATTGCAGCAATCAATGATGTTCCAGCATCTCCAGGTCATATGGGTTCATGGGTTCATACAAGCTGTCATCTACACTGTTGAAGAGCAGTAACACTCTCTTACCATTGAACTAGTTTCAATTCTCATTTCTTTATTATCCTTAGATAATCCATTTTTTCAAAATCCTTTTTTCATAATCCAAAGCACTTTCACCTCACCATGTTCTAGTGTTAATTCTTTCCTTCAAGCAATCCCTGGATGGTACTTAAACTCACCTCGCCACACACTGGTGTCAATTTGTAATAATCCTTGACGAGAGCTAACATTCTCCTTACCACATACAAAAGTCAATTTTCAGCACCTAATAATCCTTGGAAAAAGCACTGACATTGCAGTTACCATGCACTGGTGTTAATGCTCACCCTCTAAAAATCCTTGGAAGGTCTATAACATTCTCCTTATCATGTACTAGTGTTTATTCTCACCTTCATAAAATCACAGGAAGATCTCTAACATTCCACTTATCATGTACTAGTGTTTATTCTCACATCCATGTAATCACAGGAAGGTCTCTAACTTTCTCCTTATTAGGGTTGGGCAGTATAACCAAATCCAAGTCAGTGCCTGTATTCCCAGTACCGATATTCGCAGTAACGGCGACTGAATCTGTTTGTGCGAGTACTGGTACTTTTGAATGCTTCCCAGTACCGCTGAAAATCATCGGTACTGGTACCATCCCCAACAAATAAACAAAAATTTGTTTTCTAGAATGCAGGGTTAATACATACTTATCAACATCAAAACGGACCAAAAATAAATTCCAAATTCATTTTATAACTTTTCATTCAACATCGCACAAAAAAAAAAAGCTCAAGCTTTTTGAAAGTAAACGTATAAATCGCTTTAAACAATCATGGTTATGAACCTGGTACATGGTACACAGTGGCGGTTTACTGTCTCATGGCTAAAAAAGCGGCTATTTTGCATTATGCTGGTGAGACAAGCACACCATAGCGGCTAGACCTACACATATTGCCTATTTTGCTAACACTGACTTGCTGTAAATGAAGAGTAAAGTATCCGAGTGTCATACTGGACGAAAGTCAAGTAGAGAAGAGTGACCCAGCTATGTAGAAATAGAAACAGTTAAGTTTCATTATACTTGTTTCAGTGGTTCCTTTTTTCAAGGGTGCCTCCTGAGGGATTATCTTTTACATT
>VJOZ01017420.1:6897-17732 GCA_009801055.1 Stichopus horrens | reverse complement strand
TTGCTAATGTTTATTGAAGCGACTAAATGGTGAAAATCATTTCTTCGTATGCCATGTCGTTGCATGAGCGCAATAGTTTACATTTTCAGTTTTTATCTTTTAACAATAGCGACCTCTGTAGTAAAACTGACTAAATGTAAGTTACTGATAGTAAAACTAATAATAACACGTTGAGACTAGTTGAAAAGATCAGCAGATTTACTCAATGATAAACAATCCTTTGCACTACCAGAAGGATTTCTCGAAACTATTCGGAAAGAAAAAGAAATGGTAGTCGAATCTTGAAGTATGGGGTTATGAATGTAACTCCATGCTCGAACCTAGAGCTCAGATAATCTCCACTCAACATATGCCACTATTGGTTTAGCATCATACCAATACAGTAATTGCTTATAATAGTAAGTTGTTAGAGTCAGATGGCGGTACGCCGTATCCAGTCTGTAAACATCTCCAGATGCGGTTGAACATTATACTCCACGTGAATACATGATGTAAAGAGAATCCAGCAATCACCCCTTCGCTTATATGTTTCCTTATATTACTCTGTATCACTGCATCCCCACACAGGGGAAAGCACATTAAATAATGCAAACAAAGGATAGCTAAAATTAAAACAATACATTCCCCCAAGTAGAATGCTGTTTAATAACAAAAACCGTCTTTTATCGTTAATCTTTCATATTTTTCTCCCATTTAATCCAGACTGGAAGGCATCTACGTTTCTTTCAGGCCGAACTTTAAAATCAGAGCGTTAAAAGTGTACACTTATATTAATGGAAAATTGTATGACTTTCTATCTTACGTGTTACTGTCACCATGAAACTGCACATTGCTTGGCGTCCGGACGGGTCCCTGGCAACGTAAATGACGGGTCCGCTATCGCTAACGTCTGGTCTAGTATCTAACGTGACACCAGCCGTCTGTATGAGAGTGACCGTCCCGGAATTATCGTTAGCCATTGGAAGAGTCCAAGTAACCTTGTCCTGTTCGATAACAGTCACATCCCCTGGACACATTATAGTCGGGGGTTCCATGTCTGATTCGAACGGGGAAAGGTACAGCAAAATTAAAAATAGCTTCTTGTGTGGGATAAAATTCCAATAGTTACAATAGTCTTACTATATATTATTAATTTTTAGCATTGGCATGTTTACACCATTATTATTATGTTTGTTATTATTATTGTTATTGTTATTATTATTATTATTATTGTTATTATTCTCTAACAATCACTCGTTTGTTCTATCATATCTCTCCTTTTGTCCTTCAGACCTCGGAGTCCTGCCCGGAAACTGCGGGGTCGGGTAACCGTCGTAGAATGTGGACACTACCCAATAATGTTTTATTTATCAGGCACAGGAGCATTTAGCATTGACAGTAAGTGGTTGCGATTCTCGTAACCATATTTTCTATAGTTTCAAACACGTAGTGATGAACATTGTACGCTCACTTGTATGGAAACCCTATCAATTCATATTTGATGAAATCCAGCGAAAGTTTTTTTTTTGAAGTCCTCATCTCGTTAGATTCAATGCGTGCGTCATCGGACTTAGATGATTCAATGGGGCAGGACTTTGCTGTATCGCTAATTTTGATAAAACTGATTTTTGCGGGATGATTTATCTTGAATTAAACCACAGCAAAATATCAAACCCAAAAAATACCAGTCTTACCATATATTTGGGTTCGAAAACGATAAAAAGCATATTTTGCAATACCGTCTTGTATTTTATCACTGATAATGTACTCTCGTCACATTGTTTACATTAATAGTTAAACTATCGACTCGCCTTAGACCTATCTTCATAACGCCACTTCAACGACAAGTCCACAACATAGAATTTAGGAATGTTAGTGATGTAAATGGCTATAAAGTCAACCATCCTAAGATATTTCAAATACAGTATACCCACCAAAATAACCTCATAGCCAAGGTGAATGTGACGCTTACACTCTATTGCTATAGTTATTGTTCCCTACCTCTGTTTGTAGGCCGCTACATTCTACTCACCGCTTACTATCACCATATAGGAGCACTCTAATCCCGTCGTACCATCTATAACATAGACAGTGGTTGTACCTATAGGGAAATCATATTGCCAGTCTCCATTCTGTAATCTCGGCACCACTGGCCCGTTGACAGAGTCATCTATTCTCGCAATGATACCATCCGGTGGGGTGAACTGCCAGGAAAGGCTGCGATAGGGTTCTCCTGTGTCGGTGTTTTCATTCTGGACAGCGACCTGTCCACGACACTGCCCATAGCTAACTGCAAAACATAAAAAGACAGGGGAAAAAAGTAAATTCTGCCAAAGTTGATCGCTATATCAGTCTTCGGAAAGAAGAAATGACTTGTAATTTACTTGTTGCCATTCGTTTGTCTGATTTCATATTAGAATTACTAATTCTCTGTGAATCTGTCACACCGTTTATCCGGCGTAACTCTGCTGGTATTAAATATCGTCGCGGAACCAGTACCTATTATCCAATCGTATTTGACCCAACATCAGAGAAGTGGCGTCTCCCTTCTCCATCCTCTTGAGGATTATCAGCAATTTTTGATTAACTTCATCTTTCCTATCAATCTATCATTTTTACCACATTACACTGTACATTGAAAGGAGCAATTCTGTGGACAAAAAAGTGATACGTTAACAGTTGTTTTCTTTTTAAGTTCCTCACATGCAACATAGTTATTAGCTTTCCCGCCGTTTAGATGCATTGTTCTTAATCTTGTGGGTAAAAAACAACAGAAAGAAAAAAACACAGACATCGGTCTTGCTAGAATTTCATGCTATGGGTACTAGTCTAACAGACACTAAAATATGCCACGAAGATATAGAAATACGTCAAGTACCGATACATAAATGCGGGGTGGGGGAGGGGCATTGGGCACAAACTAATATTCTCTCTGATTCTCTCTGTTGCGTACGGTGGCTATACCTCTAGAATCGGTGTTCAGTACTCTACCCCCCAAACATATGATAGCGCCATGTGTGTGTATGTGCGTGTGAAGGTGGGGGTGGGGGGGGATGAGGAGGCACGTGCACACTGACTCATTCCTGAAATCGAAACTGATATGTGGCTAACATGTTACCATTTAGTGACCTGTCTTGTATGGCAACATCAATGAGACACGAGAACACTTTAATTAATCAGAGATGAACCTTGAAAGAGATACTCAATCCATAACATGACATCATGAATTTTGACAAGTCTCAAGACTTGCATCCCCAACCTTTTCCTTTGACTCTGACCATAACCTAACCCTGTCAGGTCTATCAGGTATGATATACACATCTCGAGAAAAGAATGTGAAATCTGACAAAAACTATTTACTTGGTGAAAAGAAATCTGAGGATCATGGATATTCAACAGCAGTCACGTGTTTTTTTTTTTTGCCTTTCTATCCAATGATCTAGTCCAATGATTTTAAGGCACCTGTTGTGACGTCATTCCTTTTCCTCTATTGTTTTAGGGCAACAACGATTAATTGAATCAAATGCACTTTGTGTGATATTCAAAATCGCCATCATTGCTATTGAAATTTGTTTCGATATTACATGAGAGATTTCAAATCATGACAAGGGTACATATTTGGGTAACATCAAGTTACATGAGGGTATATAGCTGTGACGTACAGCTTACATGAGTATTAGTACTTTCTTCTTCATCGGATGTAGACATATGCCCATTTGACAGATTTTTTATAGTAAAATATCTTCTGCTAAAGGCAAATTAAGTCAAACGGTCCTCGCAATAGACAGCCCAAAACATTATTTTTAAAGGCTTTTTATGTTGTGACACATATAAGATTTAGAAGGATATGTTTTATACCTCTCAAAAGGTTCAACATGGAATTATATTTGGTCAAAGGTCATCAATTGTTACCTTAACCCTAACCTCATAACTCTACCCTTGACTCTACTACCAGAGTCCTGTGATTTACCGGGTGGGGAGGGATTGTTGTTTGTAGGGATCTCCTTGAGATTGACAAATACCAACCTCCTCCGAAAACAAAACACCACCCCCCTGTAAACAAAATACCAGCCCCCCTGTAAACAAAATACCACCCCTCCGGTAAGAACAGACATCTCTTGGTTTCCCAGTCCAAGATTGGTTTTTCTTAGAAATTACTTTTATGAGCAAGTTAACCCTTTTTTCCTCAATCTTGATCTCTTTAATGGATTCTTTCAATTACAAAAAACGTTGCCTACATGTCAATCAACCGTGGAACTTAAAGACACGCTCAGCAGGAAAATGCTTCTCAGCACACATGTAGACAATTAAGGGTATAACAAAAAAAATCAGCTTCAAATAAACTAGGACCATGAGGTGCAACATTTAAAAGAAACCTTACTCAAAATCGAAGCGATGACATTTCAATTAAATTGAAGTGTTAAATACGGTAACCAACCTTCAAGGGGAGGGGTACTGGGGAGGGTACTCGGTAGTTGCAAGGAGACAGGTAAATAATGAACAGGAATGAATAATGAATGAAATAAGACATTTACGACCAATTATTCTTTCGCTAAATTTTTAAAGCGAATGAAAATCGTGTTTTAGAGTTCATAAGTTTGTTTTCGAAAATCGTGAGCTTAAACGTGGTTAATAAAAATAAAAAGTTCGATGTGAAAAAGAAACAAAGATAAAGGATCTTAGAAATGAGTGTTCCCTATGCCGTAAAACCGAACAGAAAAGTATTGTATCGCACAATGGTTGAAACTTCAAATATTTTCTACTTTAAGAGTTTAAAAAGTGATCACCTTGAAGGAAAGGGATACAAAAGAAAGATAGAGAGAGGGAAAAAAGGCTTACCTTCAATTTTACTAAGTATACAGACAACCAAAATCAATGATAAATATCTCCATATCATGGCGAATATATAGATTTAAACTCCTCTATGCAAAGTTATTTCCAGTATACTTCAACAGATTAGAAGAAATTAGACAACTCTGCTGTACACTACACTAACAGCACGCACGTATGTAAGAAGAAAACCTCTGTGTTACATGGGGATACCTAACATATACAACAGCCACAGAAACACGCACTGAACAATATATCAGTCTACACTTGACGAGGATTTATCACACATAGCCACGTAAATACAAAGAAACAACCACTCAAAATATTAACCAGTCTTAAAAATTGGGTGGAATATTGCAGACACGAAACAATGAAGGGCAGAATAACGTTAGGGTTCACTGAATCCGTTCTTGTGAGTAGATAGCCAAATCATTGAGGCGTAGACCTCTTCTATGTACCGCTGCTATATGACTCACCATAGAGCTATACCCTCATACATAGCAGGTCATTAAGGGAAAAAATGAAGAAAAAATAAGGAAGGGGAACATAAGGCGATCGACTTACTCCATAAATTAATTCCTCTCTCGAACATGAAGCTTCACAGTAAAACGGTGACAAATCAAAGTGTTCAGTTAAATGTTCTTGTAATACAAAAGTGTTGTTGAGTAATGATTGGCCTACTAGTTCCTATACCACTTGGGTTTGCGGAAATGTTTCGGTCATTTCGTACATCGATGGTTTTTGATTCTCAGTCCTTCGATTCGATCATATCGGGTACCCGTCGGGTACACGCCGGATAATCATGTCAGAGCTCTAGCTAGTTATTTTCATCAGGCCGGAAGTATAAACGTTGAAAATGCTGAAGGTATCCTCGAAACCGCGGACAGCTGCCTCCCCCACCTTAGGGTCCCTAATTAGATTTATTAGACACCCCAGACAGGCATCCATGGGTTGGCAAGTCCAATATGTGTATAGAGGCTGAACTTCTAACACCAAATATGTGGATCCTTTTTTTTTTTCGTTTTTACTCAATCGTGTGGAGTATTCCCTACAAATAGTTAAGTCAGATTTTTTTTAGTTTATCGCTCTTTCTCCAAACGTACATTCCACCCGGGGGTCCACTTTTCAAATCGACTGAGGTCTGAGAAGAAAAAAAAAACAGAATTGGGGGAGGGCCCAGTCAAAATACTGTAACGGGAAAATATCATCGTACCAGTTTACCAACTACACACAATCCTCGTTGAACATGATAGGCCCATTCAGCGAACTGTTTTACGGATCGGGGCCTCCATCAGTCATATTTTGTTGATAGTCTGAGTTGACTGGACTAATAAGAGAACTATACATTGGATCAGAAGGTTGTTTTGAATCTTAGCACTTTTAATTGTTCGATAAATACCAACTCTTGGCACGAATTCTGTGTGAACGTGAGCCTAACATATTCTGCGGGGAGGTTTATGAGAGGTTTATGGGTATAGGTTTCAAAGATGCGGTGAATCTTGTGAGCGAACATTTCTAACGGAGGACTGGTATAAGTGATGACGTTACAGCAGTGGTTTTGAAAGTGGTCCCTTCCACCTTCGAGGGGAGGGAGTGGGGAATCTCACGTGGACGCTGCCGATTCAAAATTGGACCGTGAGGGACGATGACACTGATTTGGGGTTTCCTGGAAATTTCGACAAATCACACAGGGTAGCCTTATATAAAGCTCACCCCTTTACACTGCCCGTGGCTACATTTGGGATATCTATAACAGTTTCACAGTCGGCCTATGTCTTTCTTTTGCAAGTTTATGTTGTCATTACAAATTGTGAAAAAAAAGTATTGTTGAGCATCCGGCTTATGTTATCCTGTTAATGTTAGGACTCGTGGGAAGGAGACTAGTCGAGGAGATTATAGTGGATGGGGGATAACTAGCAAGTTCAAGATGGCGAAGAGGAGGGTAGTCGGAACCACACTTTGTATTGCGGGAATGCACACACACACACACTAATTACAAGTTGGATACATTGAACAGTAAATGTATATCGCCCTCTATTCTACACGGTCATCGCTTGGTCGTCTAAGTGGTCACAACTGTGTTATATAGTTACGTACGCCAGCGACTTTTTAAATGCTACAATTTTTAAATGCGCGGACAAGAACCATGCGTATTTATTATTCGGATAAGAACTTGTCTTGTGCCGGGTCAGCTGCAAGAAATTTCTCACCTGTGACCGGTTGAACTTAGTAACACCCAGTCTTCTTTACTCTAAGAATGAGTTAAATTAGTTTGGTAGTTAATCTTTACTTAGCGTCCGGCCTGATCCACTGACAAAATATAATTTTCTCTTTACAAAAATATGGTTACTACTTTATATATTAGAGCAACACACTGAGTTAATATTGACAAATTATAAAGATTTTGAATGGTACCGACACATGGCAATGCTTACAATAAACTACGTATAGGTTTTGGAATTAGCATCAGTAGTTTAGTTTCACATGAAACTTTTTGAGGTCTAGTCACATATTATCAATAAACAAATTGGATCGTTATCAATTAAGTCGTTGATTTCCATTTAAATGTGAAGGTCTGAAAATAAAAAAAAAACAACAGGGGATGTTTTTACATCATATGCTGCCTTAAACTTGCTAAAATTTGAATGCAACGTAGTTTCTTTCTGGTGAAGGTTTAGAGCTAAAAGGCAGATTGTATAACTACGGTGCAATAACGCCTATTGCTATTGTCATTGATTTTAATACGATTATTGTATTGATTTCATTTTCTGGACATTGCCATATTAATTATTAAACATTTTCTTATGACCTTGCCTATGATTATCAGCTCTGGCTTTCGAGTTCTTATGATTCAGTCCATATTCTGTTAGAAGGTATTGGGTTTGTATAGCAATTATTGGATTATACTAGTGTGATCCCGTACTGCTGACAAATTTCGTGTGTGTGTGTGTGGGGGGGGGTTCCCTCTCCGTTGTTGTGTCTGGGTTTGAAGAGACACCCAAACATCGGGCAGGTTGTTGTATGGGCAAATGCTTCTTTCTTTGAATATTCTGCACTTGGGCTCATATGATATACGAATGGAACACTGGAATGTTACCTGGTGGCTGCAACTTCTCTCAGGCCTATTCTACCGTTCTTCCTCGAGACGCAAAGGCAGTGCACACTCCGCTTGCGGGTGCCGTCCGCCATACATTGTTATTGTTATTATTATTATTATTCCTTTGTTCTTAATTAACTTCTATGTTGGTGTTGTTTTTTAACTCTGATCTCGAAGTCCTACCGAAACTCTGGGAGATCGAGTATCCTTCTGAGGATGAGGGCAGTGCCTAGAAGTGATGTCTTTGTGAGTTGTTGCAATTTGTCTTTACCAGCGTTGTGTTGTAGGTGTCTCTCTAAGTTGTTGGTGTTTGCTCCGAATGCACCGATGAGTTCGGGGATTACCCTGCTTGCTTTGACGTTCCACAGTCTCTTTATTTCTAGTTTCAAGTCTTGGGTGCTTGTCTAGCATTTCAGTTTCCTTCTTCACTGTGTTTGAGTCTTTGAGTATTATTATCATTATTATTACCATTATTATTATTATTACCGGTATTATTATTATCATCCATATCAGCGTCATTACCATCATTATCTTCACCATAGGCCTTGATGGTCAACATCGTCTGTACCGTAATTTAGGTTGCAGGACCTTTTTTCTATTTTGTTTTAGCTATTGTTAACTGTAATTTTTTATGATAATTGTTATTTCGTTGTTGAAAAAATAAAGAATAAACTTGCTACCTTCGTTTGTAAAAACAAACTCCAGGCGGCCTACCCATACAAGTGTGTAATTAAAAAATTGGTAAAATTCTGTTTTTTTGTCACATGAACACAATATAACGATATACGCTAGATGGTACGTTATATTCTATTTCAACTATTGCACACCTTAATAATTTGCATTCCTACGACAGTACTAACACGATAGTGGTATTGTCCATTACCATTCACAAGAAACAGTACTCTTTACAACCAAAAAATGGAGTAATAGTTCACTCTTATTCAAGCGTGAGATATACCAATCAATATAAGGCAAAGGTAACGATAGTTAAATTTTAAAATATATAACTCCTTTGTTTGTCTAAGCTAATTGATTTTTTTTTATGACGAGACCCACACATATTCATTGTTGATTGATATTACTAGCTGTTTTATATTGTGATCTCGGTATTGGCTTAGTGGGCATATGATGTTATCTTTCTTAACGGAGGGTTACTAGGGAATCCTGTTGTCGTATGTCTCTGGGTGTTGAGGTTTTACATTATAGAAAAAAAAACAGTTTTATAACCATACTGACATATAGGGTTCTACACAAAGTATACTGTTACGTCTTAGTATAGAGAGATTGTTTCATTACTTTAAGAAAAATAGGATAACGATAAACGCCCTCTTTTACATGTGCTATTTTCCCGTTGAGAAGTGGCTACTCATTTTCCTACATTTATGCAGGGAGGTGCACCTCCCTGCTTTATGTAAGGACGCTAAAAAGTGAGATCGATTGGAGAAAAAAAGTATGGTTCAAAACGGCAGATCTCTCCATCCTATTTTTTTAAAGATCGTGGAAGGAGAATAACCAAACTAAGTGAGGGGGTACTGCATGAAAGGAAGACGACATGTTTTTTTCTTTAACCTTTCATGACATTCTCCAAATAATGGAACAACAAAGGGGATGTCACGAAAAGTTCAACGTCATAATCGTCCTTTTATGTAGTAGCGGCAGTTGTTGGTTTTGGCCTTTCAAAAAATGAGATAAAATGACACAAAGGGTGGTTTTTAAGTATATGGTTTTCTCCAACACACCACATTTCTCGGCTTCTGTACTTATGCTAAAGGTGTAAGCTTCCATTCAGGTGGATCGATATTTATTAGGCCAACTTTTTTTAAAATTTATATTTGCTATTTAAATTTTCTTTGATTTATTGTTGCTACTTGACAGCATTAATAGCTACAATACATTCTGCTGACTTTCAGTTATAGGCAGAGAAATAATAAACGAGAATGACGTCATGGAACATTAAGTGAAGCCTACGTTTTGAATGGCAAAGGCTTTCCCATGAAAAGGAGTAACGCAAATCCAACGGAAATTTCAGGATTATATAACTGGCTAACAGCTGAACGTTGGGACCCAGTTCTTCCTCGCATATTATCAAAGTGTCTAAAAAATATGAAATGGTTGCATTTAGCTTTAATTTCCTTAAAGATGTAGTTAGATATCGAAGGAACAAATCCTCGGGAATTGCGTGCTTTATATACGGCAAATGTTTAAGGAAGGATTTGTTTTTGCCTTACTGCGTAGGACGCCTCCTTTTGATGTTCCACTTCATTTGTTCAGTGTGTAACAAAGTTACAGAGACGTCATTCTAGTTTATCTATATCTGTGGTTATAGGACAGTCTCTTTAATATTCAGCCAACCTGTCATGACTTTACAAATTAACGAGCACCGCCCTCTTCTCCTTTCGACATCTTTTCTGTGTACATATAGGGAGAGTATTGCGTCATCCACAGCAACCGGTTGCGTTTGTGTTACTCATACTATGTAATCTGATGGCTTTGGTTTAATGCAACACAACTTTTGCTAGACAATAGCGCGGACAGGTTCGTAATTTGTAGGGCTAAGTTCTGCGATGACCGTTTTGTATTTTTGTATGCATTTATTTCAATTTACTACATCAGAATGACATAAGTTGGGAGCCTGCCAGTCTAATGTACAAACAAGACACATTGATAATGTCATGATTTATTTTAAATTAATTGATTTATTTTGTTCTGTAAATACTGATAAAAGAGTTCATTACTTCTAACATAAAGATAAGATAATAACGACTGTAGTGATCTCATTTATTGGAATTAAGCTTGCAATCCTTTGTACTTTGATCGACGGAGAGGTCAAAACAAAAGCTGGTGGGGAGGGGGTGCTCTTGCCTAGGGCCCCGGCCCCACAAAATGTACACCCAAGACCTTACATTATTGTCGTTCTTTTCTCTTCCTT
>VJOZ01017413.1:258-10734 GCA_009801055.1 Stichopus horrens | reverse complement strand
ATACTTAATACCCCTTGCCTCACTAATGCATCATTTGACCCTGTGCTCAAATCTGCCTCTAAACTTGTTCTAGCACCGTGCCCTCTTAGACCCAGCCTGCCCTCGTTTGCCTTTCGCTCAAGGGTGGGCTATGTCTTAGAGGACTTGGTGCTAGAATATGTTTTGAGGACTATTTTAGCAAAGAGTCAAATTTGTGCATTAGTGAGACAAGGGGTAAGTATATGTGTACGATGTAAATTTTTCAATTTTAAGATCTTCACACTCATCCAAGTTAAGACATGAAACCCATCCTGTAGAACCTGAGTTTGTAACTACCTAGCAGGACACAGCACATTTCTGAAGTCACCACTTTACCTTTTTGAATATTGTCAAGGTATAACTAGTGTGGAAGTTTGTAGGGCCAACAAAAATGTGGAAACATATTTCGTATTCAAATATCTAGAAGATCAATAGATAGTTCTCTTTCAGATTTTGTGACAGGTGAATTTTTCCCCTCTACTTTCACTTTCCTGAAACACTGACGAAGAACAAAGATAGATGAATATAGCAATTACATGTACAACATATATTCCAGCTTTCAATCAATGACAAATTAAACTCTTAGAAAATTGTGGACTAGCATGGAATGCAAGTTTGCTGATAGTGTTACATTTCAGTGTATACTGCATATCTACTCCAGCATACATGTACTGTACCAATACATATTGTTGTGTTCATTCAGGGTTGCAAATTTGCATGAACACTATGACTTTGTCATTACAGTAAATAATGGACTTGTTCTTGTGACTGCCAAACGTCCAACAGATCTAGGAAAAAAATATTACGTGATGTCTTTCCGCCGATTCGTAAAAACGTTTGACATTGTTCTAGACAATTTTACATCACTGGTGTAATACCTTGGACTTGCCATCAAAGTGATGGCTACTGTAGTACCAATAAGTAGTAGCCAACAAGTGATGTAATTCATGTTGACATGTACAGTATTTCAGTGCACCATTAACATATAGTACCTAGTAAAGTAGCATTAAAAGGACATTCCTAAATGGAGAAGTGATGCTCCATGTGCACAGCATGATGCAGTGTGTTATACCCGTGGACCTTGTTCACACTGTAGAAGGATCCCTTACTTCAAGTCTCCAATGGGAATCAATTCTTGTGTGAATGCTAATGTGCTTGCACTTGAGGTCTGCATCCATTCTTCGTGATAATCCCGCTTTGGGGATTTCTTAGTCCCCCTTGCATTCTTAATAAAGATAATAAGAGTGCTCATAGATTTACCAGTGCAAACCTGAGGTGGTTCAGTATTGGCTCACCTAAACAGCTGATTCGACCTTGCCATGTCTACACAGTGTATTGTATACCGTAGCAGTAGTGTTCTCGTTAAGAAACTCACCCGTTCTTAAATGTGAGGGCATCTCGTTCTGCACTAGATATCTTCCGTGCAGACCAATAAGTGCAAGTGCATTCTTAAACGTAAGGCCAAAGTGTTAGCACTAAGAAACTCTTGAGTTGCTGTCATGAATGTGGAGCTCAGCTCCACTTATGCAACTCCCTGGCTTAACATGCCAAGAGCATTAATTGTAGACAACAGTCATATTTATTTTTTCCCTTATTCTGTTAAATCTTTGGTGATACGTTGTCTGAAGTGGGTTTCACATCTTGTACAGTCTTGACTGAGTTTTGAATTAGACTACATGATGTAATGTTCAGTGAGTGATGTCACAATTAAATATCACATGCAAGGAGAAATAAAGCTATGGATGGGCCAGAAGAGTGCAACATACAGAGGAGTGCAGGATATAGAGAATTAGATCACTGCCACAAGTTACTGCTCAGGTAATATAAATACACTTGTCTTCCATGATTTATTATTAATATTATTGCCACAGGTATTATTTATACCTATTGCCACAGTTGCAGTGTTTAAAGTATTTAAAGTAATAATATTATTATTGTATGCACTATTAATGTTTCATAGTCACGTTGGCCAGATACTAGGTCATCATCCGAGATAATGCAATTTAATTACCTACATTAATTAGGTCATCAAACGAGGCCGCCTCCTTGGTGTTTTCCTCTTCCCTTCTCATGCAAGAGTGAAAACCAAGTTGTTGCATGCTGTGCATGACCATGCATGCTGATTGTGTAACACTAAGTAAATACACAACTACATACATCCCACATACCTATTGAATAACAGGCAAGAGCTTTGCATGAAATAAGTGTCTAATTTCAAACAAAAGTTATATCTGGTGGAATAGTTTAAAAAAAAGAGATATTTTTCTTTGCTTGATAGGATATTTGCCTTCTGCATGGCTGTTCCTAAATACAGTATTTCTGTTGAGTATATATGTCAATGACCTCAAACCTGTTATTGATTGGATGATGTTTAGTGTTCGGTGATAATGTGGATAGGAATCTCTGAGGTGGTCTGTGAGTGGTCTATTCCACTCAGAGGATAAAGTTAAAAACACAATGGCATCATGTTTATGAGAGTCAGAGATTGGTGTCATTCTTTGAAGGTAGCTAAGATTAATGTACCAGGGTTTGGAAAGTCAGGTGTACAACAAATCACTAGTTTGGTCAAATTTCGTCTCCAAATGTGTTCACTGACAATTTGAAAGCCTGTCTACTTGATAGACCTCAAATTTTAGTCCTCACTTTAAAGGTTATCACCATAAAGATATTTTCAGGACTGTTTATTTTTCCACATGGTATATCTCTGCAGAGTACTACGTCCATAGTGGAATATTCTCACTAATACAATGGACAAGTTACTGCAAGTAAACTTATGCAACCTCTTGAGGATCCATAAGGGTATATACATTGCTGTATTGACTGTGTAATTATAGCATTGGTATCTATTGCCTTGTAAAATTTGTTACTGGCTAAATTACACCATCAACTGCCTTGATTGTGAAATGTCCACTAAGTTGACAGCTGTACATACAAACCAGCCTGCATAGCTGTTTGACACTGTGTGAGCCTCTTTCTGTAAACACAGCTGTCTGCTTATGTGTTGTCATTGTCTATATCGTTTAGTGCATAGAGGCTCGTGCTATATGTCAGCTAAACTTGTGTAACAAAGAAAGATTAATCTGAGTTTGTCATAGTCATATCCTTCTAAGGACATCACAGTTTCTTCTCTGATGGTTGGAGAGAAAGTTGACTATTAGGCTCCCCACAAGATGTCACAATTTAGAGGTAGCTAGGCCCACATTATTATAAACTTAAGTTCAAGAATACTTAGAGGACTCAGTAAAATTGTAGCTCTGCGGTATAATTTCGAAGCAGCTTTACCGTAGTGTTTCACGCAGAATGAGGCCCTATGAGTCATAATGTTAATGTGTGTATGTTTCACCAAGATAAGTGGCTGTAACACGTCTTATTATGGACATATGCATATAAAAAATGTTGCCATTGTTGAGATTTCTGTGTGAAATCAAGTCTCACCTCTCAAAGTCGTTAATTTAGCATATATTTTATGTATATATTTTAACATATAATTACAATAATTTCATATTTTTACTTTTTGACAGATGGTTGTAGTGGAGGGGAGGGTGCACAGGAAGGGGCTGTTTAGAGCCGAGAAATTTTCCAGTCGCATCCAGCATGTGCCAACTAAATGGCACATGCACACATACATTAGATGTGGCTTTGATGGGGTTCGGTAATCAGAGACCTGGGCATGACTATTGTATCATTTTAGACTACTGTATGTACAGTTGGTTGAGTGCCTACTATTTGTATTACAGAACCTAGGTGAAGGTATCTGGGGGACAATACACTGTAAGCTGTATCCGTTACTATGTACTGTACTATATCAATGTACCCATTCTGTTCAGTGATTTTGCTACTTGTGGGAGACCATATGAGTCTCATGGTTTGTTGTTGCAATATTGGCAAATGATATCATTACGACCCTTTGCCCCTTACATCTTTTGTGAAATGATCCACACCATATTCTTTCTACACTTCAGTAAAAAAAAAGGTTCTTAAAACAGATGTTGATCTCATACGACATACCATACACGGAAACGAGAAATCAGGCCTTAAGATTGTAATTAAACTTTAATGAACTAGTTTGATTTCCAAATAAAATGTCATATCCAAAATGAGGTTATAACTTATGCTGTACAATGCCTTTGATATCAAGATATCATTTGGCAATTGAGAGAAAAGTGCTTCTGACATCACAACAACACTACAGTACTCTATGATGTTGGCATTGACACACTGACAACAAATTCACTAGGCACACTATCAACAGAGTTTCACAGCAAACTAAATTATACTACAGTTAGGCAAATTTTGAAGAGTGGAGCTTGCTTTACATTTCTTTGATTTTTCATTTTCCCTCTATTTATTCTAAGACATGAGACTGACTGACAGTTTGCCTTGTCAGAGCAGGCTGAGTGATTCACCATGGGCAAGCATCGTCATCCCTACACAACGTAAACTACATCGACGACGACGCACAAAGTTTAAACTCCACCCAAATACCTGACTAAAAGAGGCAGGTTGCCATGGACATTAAATAGTAGAGAAAGGAAGTGTGCAACTATCATGAATTTGATGTACAGGTACTGTTAGCATCTAACCCTCAGCTAGGTACTTACAAATTAATGCTGTTCAGACAGTGAGCATGGACTAATGACTTATGTTCTTTTTTCTCTTTGTTTCCTTTCTTGACAACTTTCAGAGAGAGAACTATCTACTTGCTCTAATTGCAAAAATGAAAGGTAAAGACTGGCATGAAAAGTGATCAAAATAACTGAGGACAAAAAAATGTCATACTGTACATTGGTCTTTAATAACAAAAATTACCCAGTGCAAATATATTGTACATCTTGACAATAAGTAGTGTAATAAGTAGTGAAAAACATTTGCAGACTTAACCTAGGTACATATATGCAATCATATGAGATACTACACAGTGATATTCATGAGTAATGTCAACCCACACCCAACATTTGAAAAAGGAAATAAATTGTATCACACATACACAGCCAGTTTTATACCTTGCCCTGGCACAACACAAACAAGTCTTATCTTTACCACATCTGTTAATCTGAGGTAGCCAATTCACAAGGAAGTGTTGTACATACAAATTTGAAAGATGAAACACAATTAAGCTGCTCAACATGTGTGGTTACCTGCGAAGATAAAGTAGTCTTGATCAATTACGAATTGCTTCACAGTAATTATAACTATTGAGGGTACTATAACTAAGTATCTACTGCACTGCACTGTACTGCTAACTTTTCTGGTCATGATACCACTGTCAAATTACATTTTTTACAGATTTAGTGAATGTATAAAGACTTCAAAGCATTCCATATCAAGACAAAAAATTAGTTCCATTATGTTTTACACCAAACTTCAATATGAAGCGAAAACAGAAGGTTGTTATTTGCCCAAATTTCTGCCTATATGGATCATTTACATCTGACAGCGAGAAGTGCATTGTGAGGAAGGAGCACTCACTCCCAACATACTATTACTATAGTTTAAACTTTGGAAAGGTTCAGTGACAGATCCATAAAAAGCACACTTGGGAGTTCAAATGGCCCAATTCAACTTCTACTAATTCTTATACAATCAAATATACAGTGTGGTAGCAGTGGCAGCTACAGTCAAGTATCCACGTTGAGTTTTAAACATGACAAATCTGGAAAGGGGTCTTTTTCGTCAAATCTCAAAAAAATTTCATTATAAAATTGTAATTTCGTTTTTGGCGTATGGATGGTCTAAGTTTGTTTCTACTGTGTTTTACATGTTTTCATGAATTGGTCAATTGTGTTTCATTTTCAGTAAGGGAGTATCAGTTCAAAACCTTGATTTTCATGATCACAACAAGAATACACATAGATTTTAAAATTGTAAACTGACATCATGTGGTGAAACAAGCATGACAGTCTTCCCTAGTAGGAGAGGAATACTAAGTCAAAAGATACTAAATTGTGTAACAACTTTTGTCTTGCTCACCCACTTTACTGTGGCAACTTTAGATATCAATCAATGATGGAAGCTAACCTGTACAAATTCCTGAAGTTACATGGTACACACAGTATCATCCACTATCTACGGCTGTTTGACCAGCAAGTTGGTACACTGTTACAATGATCTTTTCTTGATGTCTTCCTCCATGTCAGTGTCAAGTTTAAGAGTAAGCCAATGAACAGCAAATGGTAAGTAAAGCTGTATAATGTCTACCTGAACTTGCCTGGTCTAGTCCTACAGTCACACAGTTTGTTTTTAGTCATACATAATGTATACATATCAATGATGTTAGTGTTGTGATGCTTCCTGCCACTGTGGCATCTCAGTAAGTTTATTCACATTTGAAAAGATTGATAGTAAAGGATTAATACCTATACATCGTTCTACACAAAGGAGACCATTCACTGACAATAAAAATGCAATCTACTGTAGGACACAGTAAGCGGGATTATCATACCTGTATTTAGCTGCCAAAAGCAAACCACTGACAAGTTTTCTGGACACTTTCCTAACTGCATAACAAATTCAAAGAATTGCAAAATCATAAAACCTGTTGAAGCACTTCTTTGACAGATGTTTTTGCAGATATCATAAAATGAAGGAGCAGACCAAAGCTACAACACAATCATGATAAGTAACCTCCCTTTGAATAATTCCTGGAAGCATCTGGATAAACCAACACCACTGGTCTCTCCAGGAAGAAAAAACATTAAAACCAAATCAGATAAGTCCATGAAGATCACCCTTAAAAGAGGAACATTGATTTGCTTTGTAAAATTCATTCAATTTCCTAAACCTGTAAAGTTTCCTTNNTTTTTGAAAATTTGTGACCAGACTTTTCCCTTTAGTACTAAATTCACATGCACACAGCCAGTACGAGACAGGGTCAACAACTTCAAAATTTGAACAGTTTTCATAACTACTGGATGTGAAACTGGACTAATTAGGCTAATTGTATGCACTGCTATGTGGTTGCACCCTTCAAACTCCTCACAAACTTATCAGTATCAACTCAATGAGCCCCTTCAAGGTGTAACAAATACAACCTCCTCACCAGATCAAAGATTAAGTCAGAATTAAACTTCCGTTTACCATGATCTAGTTCAACAATCTACTGAAAAATGCATGCGCCTGATCACGAGCGGTCGAGTTCATGGAGACTTCCTCAAGCTTGGATGGCTGATCCTGGAACCAATGAGCTTGGGAAGGATCACCACAACTAGTAGACTATCCACAGACTACAGAGTCACTGACAGTGTTGAGGTATACAACAGGAAATAGGTGATAATTCACCGCACAATACACTGTGTAGTGGAAATTGGACACTCCCAGACACCCAGGAAGAAACCCTTAACTGCACATAATATTGACACACACACTAATGCATCACAAGCTGTGCAGTGTATACATGAATTGAAACTGCTGCTTGCTCTAGTTAAAGTTACTGTTTTGCAAATTATCATAGATGAACTGCAAAGTGTACAAGAAAGAGAAAGGGTGCGCTGGATATTTAGGACATAGTTTTTGAAATTTAGAAATTAGACCACAAACAAGCACAATTAGTTTAATCACTGCCACTTCTTATTTCAAGAACAACCTAAGCAGTGGTTACAGTGAGAGAACAAAAGTCAAAGAGTAAACTTATTGCTTCAGACTCTTTCATAGTTTGCATCTCAGCACCTGAAACTATACTGCTTTCAAGCCTCCCATCATTCCAAGACAGATCACTTTTCCAATTTGATGGCAAGCGGGATCAGGATGACTGCTTTAGTGGACTCTAAACTTATAGGGAACGCAGATCTGCTATATCGATGACCTTACCTCTGCTAGCTCTCATGTTCACTACAAGTTATATTTCTTACCAAACTGTATACAAACGACCTCTGGCACAGCATCCACATTTCTCCATAAACTTTTTACCACAACATTAAGGAAATGGATGAATTTTAACTTGAAAAGCTGAACAAAACACTACTTCAGTACGCAACTGTACACCATATTTGCAAGTCTTTGAGTGAGTGAATGATGCTGAATTTTGTTGTATTATGCTTCCAATGGTCACCAAAAACTTTTACGGATAGTCTTATTGTTTAGATCAACTTATGCATCTTTCAGTTGTAGTCAAATGCTGTATGAATTGTTTTGCTGATTTTGGGGCTTTTGTTGTAAAACTTTCAATTAGTTAAACATGTGGAAAAGAATGTAACACACAGCCCTGTTCAAAGATTATGTAGTTCTGATCCATGGTCTAGTCTATGTTACTCCTACAATACGCACTTCAGTAATGTCAAGAATATCCAGTCACAACATCCTAGCTACCAAACTACCCTGTGGTCTCATGTATATGGTACATAGCACATTCAAGCATATGATAAGAAAATTGAATATACATTAGGAATCAACTACAACTTCAGGAGGAAAAGTATGAGGAATTTGGATATGGAGAGTAAGGACAGATTTTGGAAAATGATTAGAAAGGGCAGAATAGTCTATTCAAAGGTAATGATTAATTACTAGACAGAGTTAGATCAACTAAACTGATTGAACTGATGATCACAGGTTTGTTTAGAGATTGCACTTATTGCATAAAAAGTACTTACTGCTTCAGCAATGGCATAACGTTCCAGAAATACTTATTATAAACTTTTAAACCTGACATGATTCGGCGCCGGACTCTATGGTCTCTATACCAGTTAGCCTCCTGAACTTACTGACATCAAATGCTAGTTGCAATAGTTTTTAACTCAAATTTACATGACATCAAAACGTTATTAAATGACAGCAAAAATCTGTTACAGGTGCAATGTAGGCAAAACATATGGAAAAAATGAAATGGAATACCACCACCATTTATAAAAACTGACATCGTTCAGATGACGTAGGTGCTAGTTGAAGACCAGTTATTTACTGTTTTTACACAAATTTTTCCTTGCGTAAAATTTTATTCAACTACCTTAAATGCACTTCTCAATTTACCAATAAAGTAACATCAATATATAATTTGAATTTTGAGGGTAGCATAGGACTTCCTATATGAGATAAAATTCCAAGACTTAACTAGGGCACTCTGTACCTACCCTCCAGCATATATACGCACGCATGCAGTCAACTATGCTAAGAGAAAACACATGAAAAACAATTGATGAACACAATGAGACCCAAACCCATAACACTCCTCGGCTTACCCCTAATATAACAACAAATTTACACTTACAGATTTGGGGGCAAAGTGATCTGTACTTGGTTGCCAACTGGTAGGTTTTTAGGGGCAAACTGGTAGACAGTGTGAGTAGCCTTGGCTAACACTGGGTTTTACTACATAAGAGTAGGCCTACAGCAGGCCTACATCAGAATGGATGATACCCTAGCCTAGGGCCTTGAAAAATACTATCAGTAGGCTACATGTTATTGCTCATGTTTTCTCACACGGTCACAAAAGTGAAACCGATGGTAGCCTAGGGCTACCTTAAGTGTGATTGGAAATTTCTGTTCGTGTTACTGTTGCTACCTTAACCTACTTTATAAGTTCTAGTAGTACTAGGCCTGGTCGTTAGTTAGGCCTGATAGGTACGTAGTAGTAAGCTACATAAGTCGTTAGTAACGACATGTGAACTGTTGTATGTCATAGCAGTCATAATATTCCATTTATACCGGCAAAGAACGTTACGAGAAATTAGTTAATTGAGCTAATTCATGTAAAGGAAAGACTTGACAAATTTTTTTACCGATCCCAGATCTTCAGTTCACCAAACGTTTGCAAGAGGCGCTTCTGTCAATTGGGGTTGTAAAAGTGCCAGTCCAGTTTTCGTGGAAGCAAAAAGTGGGCAGGGCACGCACACCGTACCTTACGTTAGTGATTCACTAACCTCGAAGCACTGATACGGAGTACTGTATCCTAACATATACGGCACAACACACTTTGGTGAAAGCTAGCTATAGGTGCGACCACCTGAGAGAAGATACCGCAGCCTAACTCAGCCAATCAGAAGTTAGTACTACAGAGAGGCTCAATTATTCTGTAATAGGTGGGCGTTTCTACACAAAGACTTGTTAAAAATATCTTACACAAAACAAACCATCATATGTATGGTGATTGATTTTTAGATGATGATAAACCAACAAATTTGTGGTGTTATCGAAAAGGACAGCTTCGAGAATTATGATGGAAACCGTTGCTGGAAATGAAACAAATGTAAAGTGTTGGGGACTGTAGGGAGCACCAACAGGAAATTGTCAGATATACTTCCATACATTTCTATGGTTACCAACACACGATCGTGGAGTTAACCAGTCAAAACGTCCCCGATCAAACGGCCCCGATCAAACGGCCCCGTACCAAAACGTTACAGCTCTGGGTCAAGATGTCTTCGTGCTAACATGTTCCACACAAAAACTGAGCTGACTTAAAAGGATAGTCCAGCCAGAAATTTAGCTGTAATATGTTTAAGAGTAAGTAAATGTGACCCTTATAGT
>VJOZ01017411.1:1798-19796 GCA_009801055.1 Stichopus horrens | reverse complement strand
CCATGTAGTAAGGAATCACAAAGCTTATTGGCTTTCTGGTTTATCTTTAAAGGCAGTCTGATCATTGCATCGTCTGTACTCAACAATAGTTTGAATGCTATTGGGTGGAATCATTCTAGTTAGTCTTGCAAGAGACGCTACAGGCAAGCTTTGGTGCCTGTTGTGGTTTTGCTGTATTGTCCTCGGTAGTTAGCATGCTGCACTGTCAACAGCTTCTCTCTCCATGAAACACTGATATTTGAACTTATCCATTCCAACCAATGATTACAACTCCCCATGGCAAATAATAGATCACTGATTTGAACTTTCCTCATAGCAACCAATGAATCACTGATGTTAAACTGTCCCCATGGCAACCTATGAATCACTGATTAAATTGCTATTATGGCAACCAGTGCCACTGATTTCAGTGTCCTCAAGGCAGTTAGTGAATCACTGATTTGAAGTTTCCCCAAGCAACCGGTCCATCACTGATTTGGACTGGCCTCATGGCAACCTGTAAATCACTGATTGAATTGCCATTATGGCAACCACGGTTACTGATTTTAGCATCCCCATGGCAATAAATCAATGAATCAATGTTTCGGATTTATCGTGACAACCAGTGAACAACAGTTAGTCAGTTAAGTCTACCCTCTATCCTGTCATTCAAGTAAGCCATTCTCTGGCAAGTCAGTTGCAGCTCGAGCCTGGAGGATGTGAGCTACACTAATTTGTGTGGCTTAATGTCATTTTGTGACCATGACAAGGGTAAAATTATTTTGTTTATGAAAAAGCATTCCTTGGCTGTTGTGCATGCTTGGTTCAGCCCAGTATAGGTGACCTTAACCAATAGAGAGAGAGAATGGTAAGTTTGTTTAATACCCTGACTTTTTACGTTCTGGTGAATCATTTGACTGTTCTCTGTATCATCAGTCTCGACTTGAACTCGATTGGGCCTGGCACAGACTATCCGTACATCTGCACTCGATTCAGCAAGCATCCTGATGCTGATCCAGACTACGACATCGAGATGGGAGGAGCAGACTCGCTGCTCAGCTGCACCAATTTTGACAGACAACCAGGTGAAATGTGACTTCATTTTCATATTGCTGTAAGGCTCTTTGTTGGAAGGATTGAACTGCCCTCTTTGACTTGTGTAACTACAGTACACAAGTTATCTAGGAAACTGTTTGTGATACAATCCCTTGTGGTTCCCTCCCCCCCCGGTTTTTATCATGCACTGTCAAAGTTGATTTTTTTTCTTGGATTAGTTATCACTTTGTTACTTAAGATGTTATGTAACCAACACTTTGTTGTTTTTAGCAGTCCTCATATGCAAGACCACTTGATCTTCGCAGAATTTTCATGTATCGCATAATTATGCCTCGAGAGAAGACATTTTCTACAGAATGTACTCTCAGGGTTTATAGGGTGTGTCATTTCCAGGAGGTAAACTGGTGATGATATCGTGTGGGGGATTGGCTGACAAGTCCAGCAATGCAATGAAGATGCATGCACATCCCATGTACGATGAATATGCATACAAGTACCAACTATAAACATACATAAAACTGCACTTACACAATGAGTATGCATATGAGTCCCATATGCAATGAATATGCACACAAAGTCCTCATATGAAACAAAGATGTGTACAAGTCCCCTTCGAAAAAGTCCACTTACACAATGAATATGCATGAGTCCCATATGCAATGAATATTCATACCAAGTACCTCATACAAAACAAAGAAGTGTACAAGTCCCCTTTGAAAATGAATGTGCGTACAAGCCCCCACGTGCTATGAACATGTAAATAAGTCACTTCTCCTTATACAATGAACCTGCATACATTTCAAGTCTCCCTGTGCATACAAGTCCCCATACAACATGAATGCAGTACAAGTTCCTTTATACAAGGAGTATGCTTACAAGTCTCCATATCCACACCTTGTCTTGGCATTTCTTTTCTTCTTGTACATCCCTTCATGTCTCCAGGAGACTTTTCCCTGCATGGTACAGCATGATATGATCACCAGACATACTATCATGCTTACGTTGTGTCATCTTAAGAAGGCATAAACATGTATGATATCATGTGAGGATTGGCTGATATCCAATGAACAGACATACAAGTTCCCATTTCCAATGAGTTTTTATTGCCATCGGTCAATGAACGATAACCTGTTCTGTCCCAAATTGAAACTTGATAATTAGTACCATGTTATCAAGTAGCATGTATATTAATTAAAGGCTAATCAGTACTAAACCATACATTAACAAGAGGGTTATGCATGATCGGGGTTAATGCAAGCGATGTGGTAGGACGCAGACCAAGTGCATCCAGCGATAATGTCAACCTTCGATGGTGCATAATCCTGTATTTAATGTACAGGTCCAGCATTGATCAGCCTTATTCATTCATGCACAGAGAGCCTTGATGAAAAAGATAAAGACAAAAGAAAAACTTGGGTGCGTAAGCATTTCTAATGAGATGAACCCCAAGAACAGGTTTTACGATCAACAATATTGCAAGAATGTTGATGTGCGATTGACAAAGCATGCACCATTTTTTTTTTATATCATGGCATAAGATAGCATACATCAGACACTGTCAGTCTACTGTTTTACTGTATTCATCTGGTGTTGATTTTACTCCTAAATTGCTATGCTGTTATGTGAGGATAAGCCACGGTCATCTGGCTGCAATGGACCAGCAGGAGTCAAGGATTCTTGAATGAATCGTAATTGTATGAATGAAACATAATCGACCATCTCTACTCAGGCCACTTGTCTCTCTAATCTCTCATAGTTGTTCCTCCGGAACCACTGGACGTGGTGGTCACGGCGGTCACTCCTGAAAAGGACGTCACCATCACGGCCAGCACCGACAACGACGTGACATTCACCGTCGACATCGACGTAGATCCTGAAGAGACGGACAATATCCAAGGCAGGAACCTTTGGGACTTAGACGTCTGGATCTCTGCAAACAAAAACGGAAAGGGAAAGAAATTTGGTCACAGTCAAAGCGTTCTCACTAACCGGCAGGAGGATCAGCCGTTGTCCAGTGAAGGACCTCTGGACTTCCCTGTGAGTCAAAGTCATCTACCCAGTGTCGACTGTCACAGAGTCGGTCATCAGCGAATGTCGTTTATCTGACTGAAAATTAATTAAATATTGTTCCATGGGATTTGTTGAGCTTCAGTCACATATTTGACGTTCATGATCATACTGATAAATTTGCCTCAAATATTTCCCAAGTTGCCTAGTTTATTTCCTTTTCAGTGAGTAGAAAACACTTTTTTTCCGTATGTAACACAAGATCTTCAGTCCTAGCCATTTTGTTTCTTTTCTCTTAACCTTAACTGGAACTATGTAAAAATGAAAATGGAAGTACGTAACGTATCGTTCTGTTCATGTTCTCTCCTTTGTATAAAGGCCATCAGCACGAACATAGATGTGACAGGCTCCAAATGTAAGGTCCTGAAATTCCTTTGTGCAGAAATCAAGAGGCAAGACATATCCAATCCAGAGTTTAATTTCCGTGGCGAGACTCCTACATCAACAGTTGGCTGCTCCAAGTTGACCTGCAAGAGTATGGAATACATCTCTGTTCTTAAGTACTCTGTGAACAAAGTTTTAAAGCTCTCACAAGGAATTATCTGTAATGTAATATGAATGTACCTAGCAGAAAAATGATAAAATAAGCCATTTCCCTGTTCTTCTATCCCATTACAAAATTTTTTGCATAATAATTTGTTCATTCAAACTTTCAAAAATGCAAGGATGCCCCTTTCATAATAGCCCAGTCACAATTAAGTGGGTTTGTAACTAGTTCCTGATGTATATTTAGGCACCATCAGCAGGCCTCCTTCAGATCTCCTACCGGGTATCAGGTCATTTTTGTCCATTGTGTGTATGCCTGGTTTATTTGAACTCGTTCAAATCAGTCCTGACTTTGGGCATCAGAAAGTCATCACCTACCAATCGGCTGATGTCTTAACAATGTATAGCCTGGCGTCTGGCACATTGTCCAGGCACCTGGTCAGTGTCGTTTTCAATTAATCAGTCTACATATCTGACTGGTGCCAGTCTGGCTCTGTACAGGTGAGGGCCGGGCCAGCATGGCTATTTGCCAACTACCTTGAGATGTATCAGAAATCAACTCCTAATCGGCTTGTGTGTGGCCGATGGCTGACCAGTGGGTGTGCGTCGATAGTAAAGTCAGTGTCAGACCTGGGTGGTCAGATTACTACCACTCACAGTGGCTTCATGTATGATGCTGTCCTGTGATTCTGAAAACTAATTCTTGATTCTTTTCAAAGGGTGGCACTCTTTTTGCAGGACAAGCTCACCCAACCCCCCCCATCCCACCTGAACAATATGCCCTTGTTGACAGATACAGTTTTGATATTCATAGAAGTTAATGTTGAGCACATTGAAATTTTATAAGTTTGATATTACATGTGCCTCACTCTTATAAGCATCTTTCTTCCATTTCATGTCTTCGTTAATAGGGTTCAAGAAACCTAAGGGAGTGGTCGTCACATCAGTGCAACCCACGCCCATTATCGTGTACGAGAACCAGGTCAACAAATTTGAATTTGACTCCACCGTCACCTTTGATCCAAAGAAATCTCGCCCAATTGCAAAAGGGACAAAGTTCTGGAAGTTGGGCGCCTGGCTGGCCAGAGAACCCGATTCGCCACGGAAGATTGGTGAAGAAGTTCAAGTCCTCAACAACAAGAAGAGGGACAAGAAAATCTATGACCATAATCTGCCGACAGTATTTGGGGTAAATGTAGCTAATGTGTTTTGTTGTTTTGTAATTATATTCAAGACCACTGTCATATCATAGAGGTAGGATCTCAGAAGAAATGGAATGGATGAAAATGCTATAACCAGAGTTGTAGGGAGAATTTTTACCACAAGCAGGCCCTTTTCTCTAACCAATGATCCAACTTTTTCCACATGGGAAGTACACATTGCTGACAAAATAGCTGTGTTAATTCATAAGACATAGATGTTGATCACAATCTTAAGGCCGAGGAAGGACAGTCATATTTGTCTACCATCCAATTTGTCCTAGGCAGAACTGTTCTCTTTTTAAATGCGATGTCCTGATTAAATAAACATATTGTTTCCTGCAGACAACAGTACATGGTTTTAGACATCCTTAACATACTGATTCAGTATTGTCAAGAATGTCCACCTTTCACAGGTTGTTTAACATGTTTGGTTTGAATTCCTTTCTTGCAGGGTATACCAATGACGGTTGATTTGACTGGCGTAACTTGCAACAAGGTCAACTACCTGTGCAACAAGTTTAAACTGGACAAGCCCACCCCCAAGTTCCTTTTGACCAAGGCTTCCCCTACTGCAGATGTGGGGTGTGCTCCTGTGAAGTGTAAAGGTGTGAGCCACAGCCTGGCAATATTCATCAATTTGGCAAACACTGCAGTAGAACTTTTATTTAATATTTGAATTTTTGCATTCTCAATTCTCAGTGCATATGGTGAAGTGCAAGTATAGTCAACAAAAAATTAGTTGAGGTATGAAAACGTTTCAGGTTTTGTCTGTAATAATAACAGGATAAAATATTGGTAAGATTTGTAAAGAAAGCTTGAGCATGCTTGGGAATCTACACATGAAATCTTTATAAATGTCAACAGGCTCACTTTTTCATGATGTCATTTTTGACATCCTTAAAGCTAAAATTGGATTTGATTCAAGCACTCTGCTGATATGGTTTCTGAATTATAGCCATACAAAATTTGTCTGTCAGAAATCTAAGAGGTCTCAGATGCAGGCCTGTATCCCAGGGGTCAGGGGCTCAGTAGGTCCAGAGAAACCCCCCTCAAGATCAGCCTATGATGGTAGGAATACGCTAGCAACATAATGAGTTTTAATTTCTTGGTCGTAATTGTCGGGTAAAATGTTACACTTGTGGTAAAATAGGATCTCCCGCTGAAGAAGCTGCATGCAGGTTTGAAATGGCAGCAGGCTACCTCTTCATAATCGCTTTAGTCTGTAGGACACATACCTACTTCAAGTTTCTTGTGATCATTTTTGTGATTTTTGTGCAACAAAATGAGAAATTATCTCTACTTGATCTCTGAATCAGGATTTTTTCCCAGCACAGCTTGTCAGTATTTTATTTTCAGAAGAACTTTAGATTTTTTTCTTGTGTATCATTGTAGATTAACTGAATGCCTACTTTTGAAAGAAATAGGTTTCCCAGACCAAAGATAGTTATATCAGGTAGAGAATAATATCCTTTGGGGTGCAAAGGTTTGATGAATGATCTTATTATAAAATGAATACCATCCAATCCATCGTTTTTTTTTTATTTCTACTAGTGCCAGGAGAGGAAGAGGAGACTCCAGAGGTAGAAGTGGTGGCCACCACAACCACTCCTGTTACCATCTACCTGAATGAAAACAATGATGTCACTACCTCGCCGGAGGTCATGTTCAATACGGATGATGAAATCATCGGCAGAGATAATTGGGAAGTCTCAACCTGGTTCAGTGAGCAGCCAGATGGGACGGGCCCCAAGACTAACTTAGACGAGGATACCCTCCCCGAACACCTGAAACATCTCCCAGTCTTACCAGATGAACCCCTAGAGTTCCCAGTAAGTTGCACCTCAAGTCCCCTTCTCAAATACCTCTCCCCTTAGGTACCTTAATATCATCAACTGGGACTGATTCACAGTGCTTCCTTGAGTGGTAGCAGCTGAATTTCACTTGCCTATGTGCAAGTGTGCAAGTAGTGCATCTTCATGTGTCTCTGTGGGATCTTGCTAGTGAACCTTTTGATACTCCTTCCCTTCTGCAGGTAAACGGATTAATAAATCATCAGCTTAGTAAGATATGAATGACACTTGGCATTTTACCAAATGTTTGACCAGACATTGATCTGAAGTACCTCTTTTTGAAAAAGATTGCAGGCTTCACAAGAAGCAATAATGTGGCATCATAATTATGTCACAATTCAACATTGCATTGAGCAGATCATTTTGATGGGTTTGAATTCCGCAGACATTGAGAAAATTCAATGATTGTGTAACAAAAGATACCACAAGGATGGACATCCTTATTTTGTCATCACAGAAGAAACTGGTGGGAGAAGCTTTGTTTTGTCGAGCATACTACAGAGTTTTATTTAGAGGGTTGTAAATAAATGCTTCTGCCTACTGCCCTGCCTGGACCGCAGCGTAACAAACCTTGTCACCTTTAATCTTTGAAAGTCAGTCTCAGCAAGTTGTAAACAGTTGCATGGTGTTTCATGAAGGTGGCATACTAGCTGTTCATTGAACTGACCAGACTAATCCAACGAGTTGGACCTCATCGGTCTCATTTTATATGCTGGCCACTATTTTGATGTCCCATACAGTCACTCTATTTCGAAAATACGTCCTCATTGGCCATTGAACACCAGTCTCTTTGCAGTCGGACTATTGACTACCGCACATTGTCCCGACACAACCCAAATCAAATGCAGCAACTTAAATTTGGAATTTATGTCAAACTTGTTTGTTATATGCCCGATTCCCTTAAACTCCAAAAAACTGCAGGTCACAAGCAGATTCCTGCTGCACACTGTGCCATTGCAACTCCAACTGGCAGCCACTTGCAATGAGTTTAGTTGTGTTGTTTGGGGGTTCGGGACAGCTTGGAGTACCTTAAAGACCTATTTTCTTTTCCAACTGTGCAAAAGATCCACATGGAAACTGATCACTAAATTTAACCCTAAATGTAGCACAGAGCATTGAAAATGTGATGTAAGTTGAATCAAGCTAAAAGTTTGTGTTTGTACGATGATTTGCCCTGTCCTGAAAGTCGCTCCCCTCCTGCTTTATTTCCACCCACTTGCATCTTCTTTTCCCAGGATCTTCCACAAAACGCTGACTTAACCGATGGCTCAGACTGCTCACGGTTCAAGTACATCTGTGCAGAGATCAGGAAAGACAGACCGGATCCCGACTTCGAACTTTTGGAGGCTAAAAGATTCTCGAGGAGAGGCTGTGCCCAAGTCACCTGTAAAGGTAGATTTGACATCTCAACAAACAAGATGAGAGAGAGTCAGTAAATGATGAAGAAAATGAGTATAGATGTATGATTGGAGGTAGATGGTAGATGATGGGGGCTGGTGAGTGGGATAAGTGGGAAAATGTAGCATGTGAATGCTTCCTCCAATCTAGCACCTTCACAATCTAGCACCTCTACACCTTCATAAATCGATGTGTTAGAGAAAAAAAATGGAACTGAAGGTAAATATTTCATTATCTCAAAAGGGTGTGAAAAGAAAAAAGTGTATCTTAGGACTCATTCACTATGACAGATAATTCAAGAAATATGTGTGATTGCTCTTTGTATAGTTTATGTAAGGTTGCCATTAATTGGTTAGTGCTAAGTTAATGCTACAGATGTCTTCCCAAAGTGCATTCTTTCTTCATAACAACAACAAAAAAATCTTAAAAGGATGTCATGTGCAGTACTAAGAGCAGTGTATGTGGCAGGAGACAAACATACATCTACTTCATCTACTTACATGACCGGTAATCATCCATTTGATTCCATTCTTGTAGGGTGACTTGTAATGTTTGTGCTTGCAACTACATCAATTATGCTATGAACTGATTCACAGAAAATGTTTCAGTCAAGTAATCTTGAAATGTTAATTCATTTCGTGGAATGTCTGTCATCACATAGTTGAAAACTACAACACTACCCGCCACCGTTGCGGGAGCTACAAAGGTAATCGAATTCAAATGATTCCAGCTATAGCTAGGTATAATGTAATAAATTCCAGTTAACAGTTAACGTAGGACGTACCATTATGGGGTGACACAGAAAATGTGTTCACTCCGCAACACCAGATTTCATTCCTTAAATGTTTGCATTGGCCAAACTGAAAGACGTTTTGTTTTCTCCTCATTAGAGAGGGACGAAGAAGTACCTGTGGTAGAATTTATGTCTGTGGAACCGACCCCAGTCACACTTTACCTAGGAGAGCCGAATGACGTCACCACAGATGTAAGTGTGGAATTCAACGAAGATACCACAGATCCAGATGTGGAGGGCGAGGAGCTTTGGCAGATGGCTGTCTGGTTCAGTAAGACAGATACCGGTAAAGGATCCAAACAAGGATTTGTCAAGAGTGCCATGACCGACGAACAGGGAGCGATGCCTGTCGACTTTGATGAGTTTGTGGCTGAGGTAAAAAATTAAATGTGTTGTAGCCACCTCTAAAGATCTACTGTGTGAATATTTGAAGGTGTGAGTAGAGCAGTAAAGAAGAAGAAACGGGGAGGGGTTGATTGTTCCACGGAGGGGAGAACAAGGAGGTCTTAAGGGATGGGGGGATTAGAGTTATCAGAACATATGACAAAATTGATATTAAAAACATATCAATAGGTATCGACGTTAAGTTGTCATTCCAAGATGAGAGTTAGAACATTGCAAAGAAATGAACAAAAGAAAAATAGGGAGTGATCTTCAGAATATCACACTGAGATTGAGAGATAAGTTGTCCTGGAGGACATATTGTGCATGTAACTCTTCACCCAACAGACCAGTAGTAGTTAAAAATAATGAAAAGTAGTGTTTAATGTTAATGGGTAAGAAGGATTGATAATTGAATATAATAAACAAATAAAATAGTAATAAAAGGAAATAAAAATATGAGTATTACTTTTTAATACTTAATATTATAAAAGTCTTATTTCAATACATACAAATAGTTTGTTTATCTTAGCAGTTTGGTTTTTAATTACTTTCATGAAAAGTTTGATCTCGTTACATTTCAGGGACTTCCTCTCACCGCTGATCTCACTGATAAAGAGAACTGCAATAAATATCAATACATCTGTGCACGTGTCAGAAAAGACAATCCATCACCGGATTACGAGCAGAAAGGAAAGGACAAAACGGGATGTGCTCCAGTCACCTGCGAGGGTGAGTAGCACAGGATTGAGATTTATGACTTGTGAGGGAATGTAGAAGTGTGATGATGAGTTGAAGGGGGTAGGGTGGGGCCTTCAAGTTTTTCTTTTGGTTGGTGATTAGGAGAGGATGAATTATGAGCATATAATGTAGAAGTTGAGTGTGAATTATTAGGGCAAGTTGGAATGGCCAAAATGGTTTACAGAAGGAGGCGAATTAACTTGTCATGCTTGTGACTTATACAGTAGTTTGGAAAATGACATGGTACGCTGATGTCGCAGCTTATTTTAGCATTATGCAGAAGTTCAAAAATGGTGAGATGGAGAGATTTAAAACATTTTATCGAGGATGGGAAGGAAAGTAGGCAACTTGTGAGGGTAAGTGAGCGGAAGTTGATGTGGATTAAAGTATTACTTCAGAATATGAATTTGTAAAGTTTAAAATCATGATTTGTGAGATTCTGTGAGAAATGTCATAATAAGATGCCACTGGAAACAACTTGAGGCTGTTTTTTTTTTTCTTTGGATTTTGCTACTATGATGCGGAAAATTTCATTTTTAATTCATCGCAAATGCATTTTTCGCATGTTTCCATTTTCTTCACCTGCTACAGTCCGTCCGGAGGGAGTTGCTCCTTTGGTTCCAGATGAGCCAGATTATCCCACCGCTCCCACTGACCTGAAACCATACGAGCCGTTCGAACCAAACTATCCGATCGGTTTCTACGTGGAGGTGGTCGAGACGACCGCCCAGCCTGTGGTGCTCCATCCCAACGAGAACAATGACGTTACTACGGACGTTGCCGTCCAGTTTGATACCCCCTTCGTGATAAAGGGAGGGAATCTCTGGGAGATGTCCACTTGGTTTAGCAAGTACCCTGATGGCAGCGGAACCAGACTCAGTGAGAAAGACAAAAGTCTCAACCAAAGGCAGAAGAACAAGCCCGCTAAGATTGACAAGGATTTAAACTTCCAGGTAAGGCTGTGACGGTTAGTAGAAAATTGGAAGCTGGTTTTGGTGGCCGTGAAAACAGGTTTTTAAATCAAAACAGGTTTTTCAAAATCTACTCTGACCATATGCATAACGCACTTTTGTAAGTTCGCACACGGAGTTAAGAATTAGCACAACTGTTGGTCAAAAGTTTAACAAAAAAGTTTTTCTACAAATCCTTCAAAACACCAGCAAATAAGAAGAAACTTTCCATTAAAAAGTGTGTGTGGAATGCCTTATCAAAGTAAATTTGAAATGGAAATTTTAATTAAAGTGAAGTAAATTTGAATGTTAAAGTGAGATGAAACATCATCAAACTCATTTTCTGTTGAATAGATGCTCAATCACTAGCAATACATATATGTTAAGTGTTATTGTTTAGTTGAATGTTGAACAACAGCCCATCTTCAGTGAAAGAATTTTTGCACAAAAGTACATTTGTTTCAGAATTATAGAACATTGTGTCCATTCCAAACAAAATGTTTCACAGAGGTCTGTACAAAGAGTTAGTCGGCTTAAAGTTGTTTCACACATATGCCTTCACTTTCTCTTTAATATCTCACTGTATATCTTAAGAAATGGTATTCAAAGACTTTCACAGGTACCCCTAGCCAATTGATTCTTGAAATGGTTTGACAGTGATTTATTTGGTTTCAGACCACCTCAACTCAAAGTTCTAAATAGGCTAATTATTGAAATTTTCAATCAGACTATTAATTATTTAATGTATACCGTAGATTGTGAATGATGCATCTATCTAGATTTATTTTTCCTACTCATGTGATTTCTGAATAAACAAGATGGTAAAAAAAAAAAATTCTTGGTAGCTTTATAGTTGCCCGAAAGTTCTGTAAATTTATCATCTTCTCGTTACCACAGGAACTGCCACAGAACGTTGATTTGACTGGCTCTCCGGACTGTGGAGACTACAAGTACATTTGTGGGGAGATCAGAAAGGACAGGCCAAACCCTGATTTTGTATTGGTTAAACGGTACAGGGACTCTAAGATAGGCTGTGCCAAGGTTACATGTGAAGGTAGGTTATATCCAATTTTCCTTGAAACTTCTCTTTCTTGGAGCTGTTAGTCGCCCCATTTGGTGTCATAAGTTTGCTGTAAATCTGCACCTTCATGTGATAATTGTATCGCTGTACTTTGTCTCTGTTCTGTTGGCATGGTAAAAAAGGTTTATATTAATAGACCTATTTTGGTGTCAATTATAAAAAATTTATACATGTCTTCTCAGTATGTTTTCATTATTTGCCCTGTAACCTGCTACAAAATTCCCACATATTTTTTATTTCAATGTTATTTCACATACATTTTACATTATATACTTATGCAGTTAAATAGTGTGCAGTTATGAATATAAAAGAAGATGATGAGCATTAGATAAAGAGAGGAACCTGTACCACAGCTAGTGACCATATAGAAACTAGCCCCTGCCTTAAGAAAAAATAAAAAAAAAAAGCAAACGACAATGCAATAAAGAAGAAGGTGCAAGGATGGAGACTTAGAACATAGTACAAAGTCAACTAGTGATAGTTGTTGAGTTCTTCCTGAAGTTTGCTTCGGAAAGACCTCAGAGACTTGACAGATTGACAGAGCGACTGCTTGTTGGTCATAACAATAATTGTCGAGAAGCAATTTACCACGGTGAAGTGTTATCACGAGTTACTCTTAACAAATTTCTGTTAGGATTATTGATGGAGTAATCACAGGCAGTAGAGAGACAAACAGCTTCTGGAATCGCTTTTGGTCACTTATTATTATTGCAGTAATTGTACACAAAACAACACTTAAAGAAGAAACGTATTTTCTTTTATCGTAATTTAATGATCTCTGTACAAGAGGTTAGTAGGGTACCATGTCAGTTGGTTGTAATTTAATACTGAGAATCTCTGTGATTATTTTAGTCGCTTCTCCCATTCCAGTTTCCAGCAATGAGCAGCTTCTTTCTTTGAATAGCAGTAATCAGCAATGGTTTAATGGTTTGTTTGATAGCTAGTAAAGTTGTCCTGGTAGATTGGTAAATTATGTAATGTGATAATTTCGCTCTATACATGAATGTTGCCAGAAACTTGTTTACAAGTACGCAGTATGTTGAAGGGACTGAAACTCACGCCAATGATGATGATTTTCCTGCCCTTATTGGCTCACAGTGCGAGGCGAGGAAGAGACCCCAGCTGTAGAATTTGCCTCGGTCACACCCACGCCGGTGACCCTCTACATTGGAGAGAAGAATGACGTCATGACCAACGTGGCAGTTGAGTTCAACGAAGAGACTACGGACCCAAATGTCGCCGGAGAGGAGCTCTGGCAAATGTCGGTTTGGTTCAGTAAGTCAGAGACTGGTGCTGGTCAAGTAAAGAGTCTGGTGAGGTCAGCATTGAATGATGAACAAGGACAGATGCCAGTCAATTTTGATTCATTTGTTGCTGAGGTAACTATCAGACTTTGGGGTCTTTTGTAAGATTTGTTTATATTTTTTGTTATTCATAACTTATTATTTGAAATCATGTTTATTTGAAGTGGTCAATGTAGTTTGCAGTAAGTAGCAAAGAGCAAAATGTTAAACACTAATAGTTGTGTATATATGAAATGATGTCACTGAATACATATCAAATAGGTTTTACTTCATGTGAAAATTGTACACTTTTTTATGTTATTCACACAGGATTCATTGGAGGTCATCAAAAAAGTGGTCGATACAAAGCCTTGGTAGCTTTATGTGTGGCTTCTCTATATGAAAAAAAAGTTATCTGTTTCTTGTGGGTCACTGGCTCCTGAAAAATAAAATGAAAAAGACTTTTTGAAAAATTTGTTATTCCATCATTCACATGAAGCATGAAACGTTACAGTGATGAAACTTGGCTCTTCTGGGGAAGTTTGTTTCATTCTTTTATGGAAACGAGACTCTTGTTGGATTCTCTTCTGATCTCTCATCCGACAAATGTACCCCTGTCTGATTGGTCTTTCCTTCCTCCCCTCGCTCCTCTCCAGGATTTGCCGGCCACTGCCGACCTGACTGACTTGGTCAGCTGCAACAAGTATGCCTACATCTGTGCTAGAATCAGGAAGGACGATCCAAATCCAGATTACAAACAGATCGGTAAAGATAAGACGGGCTGTGCACCGGTTGACTGTCAAGGTATGGTGGATTAAGTGGATATATTAAATCAGCTGGAAGACATATTTTAGTTTGCGGTAAACTTACTGAGTAGTTAGTGCATTAATAGGTATATTTACCCATAAGGTGCCTGTAAAGTGGCAAACAGGTGGTAAAACCCTGTTCCTGGTATGTGGGGTCCATAACCGGATCCACGACTTTGTCTGGATTTGGTCCAACTACAGAAGTCCCTGTGAACATCTTCTAGAGGTTCACCTGCCTGTGTTTGAAAAAGAAATATGGTACATAGCTTTGAGTGCATAATGGACATGATCAGAGTACACATATACACCTTCATACTTGAAACCTCGTATTTGCAATACAACTTACCACTTAAAACTACAAACAATTAGAATACACCCAAAACAGGATACTTTAGTTATTATTAAACCTCCTTTTTCAACTATTTGAGGTTAAAGCAGAGGCCTAGAGACATCCTCATGCATGTATCGTTAAACAAATTTTCTCTGAGTTAGTTATTTAAAGTCACAACGCCATGTTTTTGTTTGAGCTATCAAGAGTTATTGTTGTCTGTCAATATATGAAAACAAGGGTCGTAAACAATGCACCCATATTATGAAGAAAACAGGTTCTTTGTTTGCTTGCTGCCTGTGTCCATTGTTTTGTCTTTGTACATCCACTTTTTTCTTCCCCTCTCTTATCGTAGAAAGAGATCTCCAAGCAGTCGAACCTGATGATGAGGAATACCCTGAAGCAGGATACGTCGAAGTCGTGGCGACGACCACCACTCCTGTGACCCTGTACCTCAATGAGAACAACGACGTTACCACGGATGTCAGCGTCCAGTTTGACACTCCATACAACATCGAGGGAACCGACCTGTGGGAAATGTCCATCTGGTTCAGCAAGAACGAGGACGGAAGTGGGAAACAGACAAACCTAAGGGAGGAGACCCTTTCTGACCGTCAGAAGAACAAACCAGTCAAAGTAGACAAGGATCTGACTTATGTGGTAAGATCTTAAAATAAAAGTGTTCCTAGAATGTTCCTAGAGACAAGTGACGTAACTGTTCAAAGCAGACACGTTTGCTTGAAATTGTGAAACATTATGAAGTGTAGCCTCCAAGATGGTGAACTGTAAGCCAAAATTAGTTTCAGTTTTGCTCATACAGTTCAACAAAAAATGTCCAATGAGTGGAATAGTCTGCCTGATGGGGTTGTAAATTCCACTTCAATAAATAGCTTCAGAGGTAACGTTGATAAGTTTTATTGTTACTGTGGCAGAATCTGATTATGCTGGGCTATGTTGGATATTAGTTTGGTTAGGGTTTTTGGGGATCTTGGTTACAGGGCATCTTATTGGGCTTTTGCCCTCCTTTGCCCTTAAACTTGCTACGTTATGTATTGAAGGATATGCATGACAGCTTTCCTGTGTAGGTTCCAATTACTAATGTCCAGTTGTGATATTCAAAAGATTTGAAAAAAGGCCTCATTAATGTTCTGCAGGTAACATCCCCTGTAGTCGTGTACCCAGCAGATGTGAAGAATGTAAGACCTCTGTGACAATGACTATCGTCAATGTTTTTGAGTGTCATAAATTTTGTGGAGAAGCATCGGTTGTATGGAGTTCCTTAATGTTGTGGGAAAATTATTCATACTACGCATTATTAGCCATGGTATTGAGTAAGAATGTCATGTAGTGTGAATAATGTTTATGGAGTATCATAAATGTTTTACATTATTATTCAGTGTTGTGGAGTATCTTCAACATTATTTAGTATCATCAATGCTATTATCAATATTTGAGAGTGCCATCAATGTTGTGGAGTATAATCATTGTCATTAAGTATCATAGATGAGTACTTTCTTAGCTCTAGTTTATGGTTCCTTTTACAGTGAAAAGGATTGAAATCCCTGCCTCATGCTGGACATATTCCAATTATTAATTTTAATTTTTACACTTGTGTCATTCTCCCATTTGTAACATAGCAAAGGATTTATCTTGACACTTAGTGTATTCTAGAGTTTTAACCTGGTTTCATAGAAGTAGAAATAAAAGAAACATTTTATTTACCTGGCACAGGACCTTGAACAAAACGTTGACCTCACAGATGGCACTGGTTGTGGCAAATACAGGTTCATCTGCTCAGAAATTAGGAAAAACAACCCTGACCCAGATTTTGCACTTTACGATCGCTTCCGTTATTCACGAAGAGGCTGTGCCCCAGTCACCTGCAATGGTGAGTTTGTTTATTCAAAATTTAGCTTTATTTACTCCATTCTATTAATAAAATTTCAGCAGAGACTTTGGTTTAGCTGATTCAGATGTGTTAACATGATCTGTAACATCACCACATGTGCCCATCAGTACGTGCATTATCATCACCTCGACGAAAGCAAGTGACCCAGAGTTGAATTTTAAACATTTTGGATTGTCCGAATACTACATCAATGTCTCCACCGTTTGGCGCTACTTTCAGAACGTGACGTCGTGGAAACGCCGACAGTGGAGTTCGCTTCTGTTCAGCCCACTCCCGTCACGCTCTACATCGGGGAGGAAAACGAGGTCACCACAGATGTCGCCGTGCAGTTCAATGAGGACACCACAGACCCGACGGTGGCCGGAGACGAACTCTGGCAGATGTCTGTCTGGTTCAGTAAATCTGATGATGGCCTGGGCCCGGTGAAAGGCTACGTTAAGTCCGCACTCTCAGACGAACAGGGACAGACTCCGGTCGACTTTGATAACTTTGTGATGGAGGTTTGTGATGATATTATTTGTAAGTTAAGTGATGCAAGTAATTTGCTTAATTCCATGTATGCAACCCTCTTAATGATTTAAATTTACAGCATAATGGTTTGTAGTGACAACTGCTACTTGAGTGCTTGTCTCAACGAGATGGAGCTTTTATGGTTCGGTCTTTCTACTCAACAGATCATACTTTTATGTAAAACTGGCCTAAGGTCTCTTACAATGGCATCGCCATCAAATTTATTTGTTTCTTACTTTAGGACCTCGAAACCACGGCCGACCTTACAGATCTTGTCAGTTGCAACAAATACAAATACATCTGTGCACGTGTCAGGAAAGACAAACCATCACCGGATTACGAGCAGATCGGGAAAGACAAGACAGGCTGTGCACCTGTGACTTGCAAAGGTAGAACACCACTCTATACAGCAGGCATACTATGCTGAATCCATGTAGTATTTAAAAACATACTGATGGTTTTGGGTGGTCCCCCCACAGAAGATTGAATGTAAGAAAGATGAGCTGAATAGAGGGGAGAGGATGGAGGTGAGAGGATGGAGGTGAGGGTAGGTGTAGAAGAATATAAGGAAGTGGAAGATGTGCATTGTGACTCAAATTTTGTCACTTTTCGGTTAGCCATTATTTATGTGACTTTATGATGATATATTCAACAAGGTTGTGGCAGTTTATAAGAATGCCAAATTATAAATTTTTAGAATTTTTATTTTCTGTTGCTCTTTTCATCCCGAGAGATTTCATACAGATTTAAGTATTTCGTGGTCCCGTGGATGAGAGTTTAGGCACTTGATCATTATGATAACTGAACGGTCTTGAATATCGGTAAAGCCCGAGTAAAACTGTAGCCAGTTAGAAATCTGGTATCTGCAATGTGAAAAACTCATACAGCCTTTGTGAGGATCCTTTGCAGGGTTGTCACTGCAGTGGGCGGCATGGGGGCGGCCCTGCACGGGACGAGCAATTTCCGCCCAGCATTTGTGATTAGTTTACGCCTCACTGCCAGCACTTCACACAAAATGTGGTCGATGTGACCCGAGATGCCTCCAAGTTAATATTCAAAGATTTTGGGAGTACTTTCCCAGTATTCCTGGGTGCAGTTTTGTGGACCTCTGGCAAAACTTGGCTTCTGGAGCCAACCAGAGGCACTAATGAGAACCCCAGCCAGAAGTGACTGGTTCC
>VJOZ01017407.1:3590-14509 GCA_009801055.1 Stichopus horrens | reverse complement strand
TCGCTCCTTGGTAGGTATCGGGAATTGTAGTATTTGGTGAAAGGAAACACTGTATTTACAAATAACCTACGAACTGAACACAACCTTGCCCATGGCGTCAGTGATCCTGAGTTGTTAACTGAATATTCAATACTAGTATACTTCCCATTGGCTTGCTAAAAAAAGCACACTGTTGATTTGTAGTAACAGTGATCAATGTAGTGAGACTATCACATGCTACGCTTTCTGTCGTTATGTTAGAAGAATTTGAAATCATATGGCAAAATTAACCAACTGAAACCTATTTATTTTCCCAGATTGTCTGGTGTAATTGAAAGCCTTACTGTACCAAACTTTTGGGGATGAAATTTCGATGTTTTTACTTTTTCTGTATGAACGTAATCACTTTAAGAAAGCAACATCAACAGATTTAAGTACAAACTCACTTGAATTTTAGAGTGTGAATGCACGTAGTGATGGAGACAGGTAAGTACAGATGGGATGTAAATAATATGTGTAGCTGCATCACCCTATCCATGCATTTTGTCCATACCTGTCCAGATGTACACAAACCATGCACATCTGCACCAATATTGAGCTTGAGTATGTGGACCAACTTAACACCTCACTTACCCATCTCAACACGACAAACGCACTATCATCTAAGATGCTGAGTCAGTACTGGTCAACTCCAAACTCTCAGCGAATCACGATGACAGAAAGCAAAAGGGGTGATTATACAGGTGTTAGACTGTGATGGTGTCAAAGGTGGTGTTAAGGGTTTACCTCCTCAGGAGGATTACAAGCCTCTGGGAGACTGGAACACCCCAAGGTCATTCATCCTGTGCAAATACTGTACCACTTTCACACCTTCAACAGACACCGATTTCTGTCCTCCGTGACAAAGGATACCAAACTAATCTCCAGGATGAAGATACCACCAGGCACAAAAGTGAGTTGTGTCTGGGTCTTGGCCAGAAATAAGGGATCACCATACACATGGACCCTGTGGATCTTGAACCTCAAGTGCAAGCATAGGGTTAAGTATATATGCCATAGATAATGTAAATCTATGGTTTCTCAGAGCTCCACAGAATTGCTTGGCACATTGTGTACGGCAAAACGTATCTTAGGCATTAAGCTTGAGGTTTGAAAGATTTAGCCCTGCTGCTGTTGAAAATAAATCTCTGGAGTCCACCAAATTTGAACAATCACAAACTTTCTTAACTTCATCTGATGTGGATATGTACAACTGATAGTGAACTAACTCTACAACCATTGCACCTCTCACTACTGTATATAATGACTTGTGACCTCTGACACTGCCCTTCCCCCCCCATGTCTGACTCAACTTCTCACTGGAATAGCACCTCCATTATCAACGAATTATCAAACGACTGCCCTAAAATGGCTACTAGTCACCACAGCATGATGGTGAGAGTTGCCATGGTTGCTATGGAGAGAGGTTAAATGAGAAGGGAAGATATTACATACTAATCAAAGCTCACAACATGGATGTTTACATTCTGAGCATAGAGAGATGTAACCTTTTTGCCTTCGTGATATGAAATGACCTTTGACGCTAAACTACCGAAAGAGTGACATCCCAAAAATGAGACCAATTACTTTACCAACCAACCATCAAAATGCTGTCTACACACATGTTCACATAGAGCAACGTACAGTGCACCCATGCCGACACGACTGTTTGTTCTTTTAGTGAATATTAAGTAACTAACGATATATCACCTTATCTTAATTGAACAAAAGGATGTGAAGTACAGAGAACAGCCTATGTGCTACGGTCCTGCAGGAATAACCTTCTTGGTAAATTAGGGAGGATAAAACCAATACACACATCCTCACACAATAAATTTGGAGAGTAGAATGGCCTCCTGGTAATTTTAACCGCTGAGCAAACTACTTTTCAAATTATCATAACATCCAGAACACATTCTACGTTTACTTTGGTCATACTTTAGAGCGACTCAGGAATAACAAGAATGGAGTTTAATTTATTACTGTAACCTGGCAAAACAATATGAGGTTAGTGCATATGGAAAACGACAGAATGTGTCTCTAAAAGCATCCAAGGAGATAAAACAATGTCAGGGTACAGGAAAGTTAATAATCAGTTTATGAAGCATCATAACATAAAGACCAATGCTGACTTTAAGACACACTTTGGAAAGAAAACAATTCTTGCAACTTCAGTGGGAGGATGCAACACCCGTCCACGCTGGTCTGTGCCAATCAGTCCCAACTGGCACTAGCTCTTGATGATGGGCATGGAGGATAATATCGCTGGCTTCAAAATGGCAGTAAAATTATCAGCTCCAGAAGAAAACTACGATTTAAAAACCAAAAGCCACCACATACTGTTTGCTCATGAATTATGGCTGCATATCATCTTGCGAATCTGATTTTGAGCAACTTTTCTGANNTAAAAAAAAAAAAACACCATTAAAAAAAAAAACGGGGACAAATGCAAAATATTAATGGCTGAAAAAAATGAGGTAGATTCCATTAGGGGGTAGGGGTGAGGCACATTTGCCGGTTCAAACAATCAACCGACACTCGGATTGGGCTGGGGACGGCCGAGAACATCGTGAACGAACACCGTACGTACACATCTCCCTGCGAGAGCATGCAAACGCACAGACACAAGCCGCACGCGTTGCGCAAATATGCAAAATTATGCAAAACACGATAAAAACCTTCCGGACACGACCATGTAATACACAGATCAGCTATGCACGATTTTGCCTATAATTAAATGAAACCAAACAGGCTCCCTTCAAGTCACAATATGCGGGTGTTACACAAGTGACTGTACGTAGTACCCCTTGGTTATGTTGATGGATTGTTCACTTTAATTCAGGAATGCCTTGCAAGGGTTTTACACAATGCATTAGGGGAGAGTGTATAGAGCACATGTATAGATGTGCGTATGGCAATGTTTCAGAAAAAAAAAAAANNGAGAGACGGTGTTAACCACAGAGAGACGGTGTTAACCACAGAGAGAAGTACCTAGAGATGGGAAGTCTACTCTCCAAGAGTAAGTCAGTCATGTGACTGTCCATTTAGAGTGCTTGACTTGTGAAGAGACGTGTAAGGAATGGACAGCAACATCCAGTCTTAAACATTAATTACAAAGAGAGGTCTATGGAAAGTCCAAACATAAATTTCTCTTTCATCATTGACATAATAGTACTGCCAGATTACACCAAAAATTTTCCTCGATGGGTTGCCATCAAGTGGTGGTCATTTACTTGTCTCAGGACGAGAACTGCGCAACACAGACCAGCTTGAACAATCACTAAAAGCTGCCTTAAATTAGTCAAAGTCTGACTCATTCATTCTAAACTAGTGCACCTTCCTCATTTTACCTCCAAATTAACATCTCTAAATTACAACATGAATGTTCCTGATCTTGGAATGGAACATTTTCCGGAGATTGGAACTCCTCTATATTCCTACAGGAAAACAGTTTGTCATTACATCATAGTTAATCATTAAAATGATTCTTGTTTCGTCTCAAGTTCACTTTAAATGCAGCACAGTACCTCTGTATCCTTCAAGTTTGAACATGAATCCAATATGGCTGACAGAATCCCTGACGAAATGGAGGGAAAGGTCTTTCCTTTAAAATGTGTGGGAAGCGATACAATAACAGACATATAATGGTATCATTTTACATAAACGACACCAAACCGTTAGCTCTTGTTGTTTGCTCGACGTGGGAAAATCGATGAGGAGTTGTTTTAAAGATCCACCCTATGCTGTGGGCGATAACATGAATAGCCCCAGAACTCCAACTGGTCTGGAAAGTTACTTACCTGTCTCCACAAAACTAATGTACTTCACATAACCATGTTTATCTGCAACCCTACTCTTTGGTCTTTTGTTTCTGATGCTATCAATCAGGTATGTTCAAAATAAACACCTTTCTCTCTTTTTCCTTTACATCTTTACATCTGAACTACCGTAAAAAAAGAGCCCTGAGATTTCAGGTAGCCTGTAACATGTTTTTTTTTTTTTTCAAAGATCACTGGTGTGAGTAGTCAGGAGTAACTAGACTTACCTTTCTTACACTAATGCTTTGTTCAACCCCCGCACAAAGCCCTCCAAAATAAAGTTCTAACACCATACGCCCTTTTAGGCTATCAACCGGTCTCGTTTGCCATTTGCTCTCATTGCTGCATGGTGTGCATCAATGTAAGTGAGACGTATATTTTGCGATGTGTACCAATACTTCTCCCTCTACCCACAGATAGCGACACCTTTCCTTCAACAATTTCCAGGCTTGCCTTTTCTGACACCAGAAATGCAGCAATCCAGAAAACATATTTACAGTAGTCAAAATATTAGAAAGCTTGCTTGGAAGTATCCATTCTTATGTACAGAGGAACACTTCACAGGACTACCCCACTGGTCCGCTTTGAGCTTTTCAAAAGTTGATATCTGGAGGAATGTGATCGTCCCTACTACATCGACTTCGACGATCAATGACAGACCCTTAAATCTTTTCCACGGCAGCCGACGTACGAAAAGGGTCGGCTGACACTTCAGAGTCTCACTCACATGAGGAATTCAAACATTAGGGTAAGAGTGAATGAAGAGTGAAGCCTGGAGACACGCCACGGTCTACCCCAAATCATTCGTATCACGATTTGTTATCAGTGGGAATGTATAGACAGCGGATGTGACATCCGCTGGCGCCTGCTCAGAGAAAGCGACAATCATCCTCCATTTAGGTGCAACCTCACATTTTTTTTCTTTCTTCCCTTCTTCCCAGTCATTAAAAGTGTGCCTCTACTTTAAACTGTCCTCCTTGTATCTTTGGCGATGAAAGCTCCTTCTTTTCATACCAGTAAGTGCAGCAACTGATCACAGAAAACCCTCAGAACGAGGATACGGCACGGAGAGAACTCCCTGCTTTTGTTTCTCAACAATTATTCACGTCTTTATTTACCTCCACCCTTTTGTTTACATTACTCACAAATGAAAGACCCCAACCATCGCTGATAAAAAAGCACATGAATTTTTGCAGAAAACTTGTCACTTCCGTGGGTGAAACTCAAAGTTCCCCTATGAGGAGGGCTCGGCTGGAATTTTCCTGATATATGCAGTGATATATCGTCCTCCAATACTGTTAGTAATATGTTGCAATATAAATAAATCACTATGGCTCTCCAGATAATGACCAAATTCCTACAAGATGCAAATGATTTCCACCAATACAAACAGTGTTGACAAATTTACTCAAAACTACAGTATGTAAAACCAGGCAATGTGAGCTGACTGCAAACTTCCCCTGCATCGGACTAGCACATATTTCATGTATATCAATTTTCACATGATTAATAAAGAACAAGACGGAAAGATGAATTACGGCTGGCGAAAAAGCAAACATCAGATGAGTTAAAAGAATATGAACAGACAACAGTAGTTGGTAATTCAATAGTCACTGATTGGCTGAAAACTTTAACATGCATTCCACAAAGAGAGGAGCTTTAAACCCACTGGTGAAATGGTATCAGATAAACAAAAGTATGCTACTCAATCGACATAATTAATCAAATTATATATGTTATAATATTTGAAATCAATGGTTGACTGAGAAGGTATGTATTTTGGTGAGGGCAGCATGGCAAGTTTAATTGTTATGCTAAAAGGTATATCACAATGCATGTAGTACAAAGAAACATTACACATCCTGCAACAGTCTATCCCAGAAATCTTTGTAATGTTTGAACAGTAGAATTGGAGTTATTCTTTGACTTTTCCTTCTGGATCTGCAAGTCAAAATGATGCCTCCTTTACCCCTGACCCATGGATTCTGACAAACACCAACCAAAATATGTGACCCCCTCATCCAAACTTCAGCTCTCCACTATCATGTTACCTCTACAGGGATGAGCTTTCGAAGAAAAAAAAATACAACATACTCAAGCAAACTCATGAGGAGTCCAGACTGTGCTAGAGACACAGAATAGTCTCACCACTGTAAAGGCAGTCTTGTTGCTCTAACGTGATTGTCAAAGTAAGAATCAAGTCCATTTCGTATTCTGTAGAAAGGGAAAAAAAACACGCACACACGTCTTTCTGAAGGATAAGAAGCAATTTTGATTTTCAAATTTCACAGTCATCAGCCCAGTTGCTGAAAAAAAAAACACAATTGTAACTGACAAGTCCAGTTGCAACAGTGTGAAGATGTCACACATTTATGCGATCTGTTCACCCGCTATTTGGGGGTGCGAAAGAGAAATGGAGAAATTATTTTGACACTTGTCCAAATGCCAAGGCCACAGTTTCTGTCACAATGCATTTGATTCAAATCTATCAAGAGCTGGTTTGGATGTCTCTCCCGTGGACAGAGTTAGAGTACAGACAGAACAGAATACAACTGCACTACATGCTTTAACAAGGTCTTCTCTCTGAATATGAGTAATGTAGTAGCACAACGGATAAAGCAGCAAAAAGGTAGGAGTGGTACTGTAGGTATGATGACACAGCAGATACAGTAGCACAAGTAGAGTAGCACAATGCTAGGGGTAGCACAGCAGGTAAATCAGTAATCATGTAGCAGACATAGTAGCAATAGCACAGTGGCAATATTAGAATAGCATTGTAGGTACAATAACATGGTATATACACAGAAGCTACGGTAGAGTAGCCCTAAATATTTGGCGGTATTGTAGATACATACTGTGTAGCAAATGTAGGGTAGCACAATAGGAACTCTAGCCAATTGTAGAGTAGTACTAGTAGTTACAGTAGCACAGCAGATGTACTGTAGTAGCAATGGTATGGTGGCGTTGCTGATACAGTGGGAATGCTAGAGAAGCACTGAGATACATTAGGCAAGTAGCAATGGTAGAAGAGCACTTCAGGTATTCCCTTCCCCACAGATGTTGGTATGTTGCAACCATTTAACACAGGCTCAGATTCGAGGACGATTTGAGCATGGGTCAAATGTATGCATTAGTGAGGCAAGGGGTAAGCATATGTCTGCCATTTGAATTGTTCATCGTTGCTATCAACTTTGTCTTGTGAACATTACATTAAATAATCACTGTGTGAGACTGTTACTTCACCAAATGTGTAACTACACATGTATGGATTATCTGCATAAGACAATCATCTCAAACATAACTGCTATAACCTATTTCCTTCCTTCCTTATCTTCCCCCCCTCCTCCCTCATCTCTTATTACCACTCCCCCTGCCACCTCCTTATGGTGACTGTTCCTCCTCGGTCATCCTCTTTCTTGCTCTATGTCCCCTCCTCTTTCCTCCATTTCCAGATAATTCAGTGGTGAGGGTATTTACATGTGACTATAGATATCACTTGCTCACACTAATTCATTGTTTAATGGTATGTGAAGAAACTTCCAGCATGGTGCCCTCTTTAACCCCTTAATCAGACTCATTGAACACCAATCATGTGGGGTTAAAAAAAAAGGATTAGTGTGAGCAAGTGGTAAGCATACGTCTATAATGTGAACCTCCATCCCCCTAGTTCCTTCTTCCATTTCTCCTCACCTCCCCCTCTTTCTCTCTCTCTCCCTCCATCTTCCAGCTATCCTAAAACTCACCTGGTTTGGTCATTTACAAATGACAAGACAGCCTGTGTAGCAGTGTCAAAGGTTACCAGTAGATGGGAATGCATTGATTATGCTGAGACAGGTACAGTAAATGAAGAGTAAGAGGTGAAGTAAATAGACTCTGTCTCTCCATCCTCCATTCTAATACTTTTTCTTACTCAGTCTCCCCTGTATTCCTCCTTTCTCCCTCACTTCTCCACCCCCTTTCTTCACAATTCCTTTCTTCCCCTCTCTATTCCTTCTTTTTCTCTTTCTCAGCCTCTCCTAAATTCCTCCTCTTTCTCACTCCCTTCTCCACCCCCCTTTCCTCCCAAATTCTCTCTCCCTTCCTCTATTCCTTCACTTTCTCTTTCTCAGCCTCTCCTGAATTCCTCCTCTTTCTCCCTCCCCTCTCCATTCCTCCCCCCCTTTCCTCCCAACTCCTTTCTCCCTCCCTCCTCTATTCCTTTAACTTCTCTTTCTCAATCTCCCCTGCATTCTCCATCTTTTCCCATCCCTCCTTCTTGTCCCTACATTCCTTAACATCTTTACTATAAACCAGTCTTCTTTTTCTGATCGAAAGACTGAGAAATATGCTAAGTGCTCATCACGGCTTGTCAAAGCAGACAGCAGAGTGGCCTATCTGCAGCAGATTTACTACCCCAACAGCAGGATCGCGGTCACACTTTAATACCCGTTAATGTAAATAAATTATGATTCACACATTTGACCAACTAATAGATGTTAATACCACTCATATATTAATATTTGAAGAGATACCATCATGGTCTGTCGCTGGCTTGAGATTCAGAGTCGCTTAAAAGTAAACCTGAAAATCATCCTTAAGCGTATTCCTCTCACCAATCTAAGTAAATGGGGAAAGAAAAATTCATTGAAATGATGGTTTTTTTTGTCTAAAGTAAATACACCTGTCAGAGTCAAAGTCATCTTCAAGTTTTCATTTAAACTTAGATGTTTCCAGAGATAACGGTAAATAATCCAAGACATGCATTGAGATTTAGGAGGGTTAAAGAGACAGGTCATCGCTCCGTGTTCTGTTGGTCGGAGCGGTGGGAGAGAGGGAGGGGTTGGTAAAAGGGAACAGAAAGAGAGAAGGTATGAAAAGGGTGATGAGAGGAGCAGTCAGAGGAACATCTGGGGGGGAACTGTGAAAACTTTTCCAAAATGCGCTTGCATCTCTCATATGATAGAGGTTAATTCAGAAAATATTTGGAGCACGTGCTAGAACTTACGTTCGGGGATGCCTTGAGCTGGGTGGGGCAAGGCATAAGTGTGAAGGAGGGGAAAGTATATAAAGGTCTACGATTTGAATTCTGCAATTACGCAAACAACACACAAAATTGTGACGGCGATCACCTAATGGGAGAGTACGAGAAGAGGTCATCCTTGAGAGAAAAACATCCCAAGTACAGTCATGATTTGCTACTCAAGACACTGACCTACTTATTTACGAGATGCTTCCCTCTGCTAGGTTCTTTTTTGCTCTTCCCCCAACCCCTCCCACCCTTCTGCGTATTCGAAACGGTCTGTCCTGCGCTGTTCACTGGCAACGGTAACGGACACATACTAATCAACTATCCAAAACAAGGGATAGAAATGACCAAGTGGGCTGTTTGGAAAGAGATACATGCTCCTGAAGTGAAGTTTTGTTGATAACAAATTTGGCGTGACGTGACATTTCAGGATATAAGGGTGGTGTACTAATGTGAATGCTACATGGAATCTTCCCTGGCATGTATCGATTTGCCACACTTTCTACCGTCAATGCTGCTATATCAATATTTTCCTACTTTAAATGGTTTAATTTCACTTTTAAAGATCAGCACAAAAATACATGCATTGGATTAAAGGAAGTGTGATGTATTTGATTAAAACAAATGTGATTAATGAGTGAGCAAATGGTTTCACTGATCCCTTGAATATCAATTTACATTACACTAACAAATTTAAAGACATATTTAACAACACAAAAGTCATAATTTTTTACAACTGTAATATTGCGAGTGGTTTAAAGGTATGAATGACCTTTCAAGAGCTCAACAACATCGAGCCAAAGACTATGACCCTCAACTTCCCCACGACCATAAATACTCATTGAAATCCAGCACCCTCATAATCCAGCAATCGTCAAGGAAGTAAATTCCTTGGTTGGGGGGGAAGATAATAATTTCTTAATAATATTTCAGTATTTTTTTAACATTCCCTTTTAGGATGTCTTTGATTACTTTAGCTGAAGGCTGCAAGGTACTGTTTTCCTACGTAACAGTATTGCGCGTCCCAGTCCGTACCAAAGCCAACTGGACAATGGTAATACGTTGCTCGAAAGATCCCTAAATCAACACAGCACACAGTTTGTTTTCTCTAGAGTGAAAGTTCAAAGACATAAAAAATATAAATTTGTAATTGTGGTGTTCTGTCAACAAAGATACATCTTGCAAAATGTTGCTTCATATCAGGATGCATGTTAACACACTAGGTTATTAACCTTTCATTTGGGGGAAGTCTGAGTCGTAGAAAAGTATGGTTTCAAATTCTTCCTCACATCGCTACGTTGGATTTTCTTTTGTCCTTTTTTTGCAGGAAGGGGGGGGCAAGAGAGCAGAGATACTTGCTGACTTGCAAACGACTGTTCCAACATGCAGATCAGCAAGAGACAGGGGACTGAAAGGAGCATCAGGTAATTAAGAAAACAAAAGATGGAGGTTCTGTCTCATAAACCCCATACTCCTTGCATATGTGGATTGACAGAATGACAAGGAGGCTCTAAGTCTGGTATCAGACCAAATGGTAATATGGGATGACGAGACATGTTCCTATCACTCTTGGGATTGTAGATGGGATGGAGTGCAGTTGTCCAGTTGAAGCAGGTAAGCGAAGAGTAAAGTAAACAGGTCTGTAAAGTCTCCCTGCAATTTACCATCCTCTTTTTGTTCTGTCATGGGGGAAACTGAGAATATAACCACAAAGACTGTGGTTTATCCTTATATAACTGCACAGTAACTTAAGAGTAAAATCACTGACTGGATAAAAGCAATAAAGTCAAAGATTGAGACTGTTTTGTTGTCTGCTATCTTATGTCATGATATACTTGCTCGTACTTTGTCAATCCAGCACAAACGTTGTTGCACCTTGTTAATCCTGTTTCCTTTTCATCGGTGTTCATTTTCAATAACCAGAAAGCCAAAAGGCTTTGTGATTCCTTGCTGCATGGTTATGTTATAACAAACATGAGTTATCCACATGACAAGTATGAGATCAACTACAGTTATTGTTCTTGAAACACCATTTTAATAAGCCTATAACCCAGTATGACCTTTATTTTGGTGACCTC
>VJOZ01017364.1:2071-18496 GCA_009801055.1 Stichopus horrens | reverse complement strand
ATATTTGCCTGTCCTTCAGGTGACTAAATCAGTTAGGATAATTTTAATTTAATTTTATTTGATTTGATTTGACGTAAAAATTGAGATTTGGCATTGCTTAGTGTGCATTTCACACAGCAATCTATTCAAGATGTGGCAAGTTAAGCTTCAGAAGGCAACTGTTCAAAGTTACGATGTGGTTATCAACAGTGACATTTTTTGAAAAGACTGAAACATTCTTTGCATCACATCTCACTTCTAAAGACATTAAGTGAAGTAGCTATTAATCATATCAACATTACTTTTATGACATTTCTGTTAAGTCATGTTTGTTCTAGATGACATGAACCCCCTCTCGGAAGAGGTGATTAGTGAAGAAAATCATATTTTCAAAATCAATATTTGTGGATAAAGAATGATAAATTATTCAAAGAAAGACAATATGGTAGCCTTCTCTTTAAGAAATAAGTTTCTCAGTGAGAGGAATTCAGTGATAGGAATTCACCTGTAAATCACTATGGAGAAACTACTGTCTACATGCTTTAGAAACAAATTTCTTTCTATTGTGTTGAAATCCAATGCAAACTTCATACATAGGTCTAAGGTGATTGGCTGAAGTAAGGCTTTTCAATATTTATTTCAAAGAGATGCTGTAGCCATTGCAAACATTAGTATGCCTACAGAGCCACTTTGATCAATGAAACCCAACATCATCCTTGTACCTCACACACATCCTCTGTACCCTGTGTGTCCAGGGTTTTACCACCCTGAAGCCCCAGTACTTACAGTGCTATACAATGTTAGAGAAGTGGTGCCACTACTCTACAGCTCTCCTCCTAAGTTGCATAGTCCACAGGCGAAAGTATTCAGCAAGTGAAAAATGTTACTTAAATTCTTTTGAAACATAGAAACCCCTGAGTTAGTTGATGGGGATTTTTGCTTTTCCTTTGCCATAACCTGGTGTAATTCATATACTGTAACTGCCACTTTGTGAGATAGCTACATCATGTTATGATTCAACAGTATAAACTTCAACATGTAATCAGACACCCAATTTAGACATACCCAGACTGTCAGCTTGAGACTCTTTCCCTGGGACTAGCTGGTTGGCTGGGTGTAAATGATATAAAAAAAAGAAAAAATGTGAAATGAGGGATCACGGAACAGCTGAGACTGCTCAATCTCTGGTTCATCGAGAACAGTTAAAACTTCAGGTCAGGAGGGAACCGAAAGATTTATCTCTCCTTCACCGTGGCATGAATCAGGTGTCGGAATGGATGGTATGACAGGGTACTTATTTTTAGGCCCATCCCTGGTGAACTGGAATGGCTCAAACCTAGTGTGAGAACTTTTGCAGAGCTGTGGGTTTTTAATTGATATAATTTACAGGGGGCAGTTCCAGCAGTAAATACTGGAGGCCAGGCTGCCAGGGGAGTGACTTCTATTCCACTCATTACATTTTACAGGTGAATGGAAAGCAAATAAAACATGGCATGAATTACTATTAAGACATCTAGTTAGTACATGTTCAGTTTTGTTGCTCTCAAGAATTTTGATAAATTTATCCAGAAAGAGAAGCCGAAGGCCATCTTTTTTTGCCCTCATGGAAGCACATCCTTAGCGACATTAAACTAGCGACTTAAGTGAAAAAGAAATTCAGAAAAAATGGAAAAGCATGACATTTTGTTACAAATACTGTGTTGTTGATGCAGCATGTAATTCTGTGTTTGGTCATCAAACATAACAAAAAGTAACATATCCTTGGAATCTATTTAATGGCCTGTTACCGGTTACCCTGCCCGTGCTCTTTCCATCCAGTTGTTTTTTTTTTAATTTTGGTAAGGGCCAACAGTATTGCCACCTCTTGCACTCTCCAACCGGATAGAAGTTAATTTGCAAGGTGTCAATTGCAGTTTACAGGCAGTATTCAGTGGAAACACTTCGGTTTGTGCAGTGAAAATGGTCACTGCACCTTCTTCGGCAAAATTATGTTCGATAGTGTAGAATCCTTGCTATTTTTCCTGACCCCCCATCTGTTTTCTCAAGGACTTTGCTTGTTTTAGCACAAAAATGGTAAGTTTCCTGTGTTGAAATCATTGCGGTTGATCACACTCTTTTCTCAGTCAAACCAGCATGCTCCATCCCATTGACAACTCTATCATGCTTAATTAATTTTTCACTATCTCTGGCAGAGCCTGCCTGACCTGTTCAAATCTCTCCCCCTGTTTGACCTGTTTGGCATGGGGGGCTTTTTTTTAGGGTGACAAAAAGAGAGAGAGAAAGAGAGAAAAAAACCCTTTTTGTCAGTTTCGCCTGGTTAGGTTTCCTGCAAGCCTTTTGATTCAATACCTTTTCATTGAAATAATAACTGCAAAAGGAAATGGAAGAGAAATTTAGTTACCTCTAGTGGTTTCCTTTCTCTGGTGTGATTCTATGGGAATCTTGGAAGGAATGAAAAAAAAAAAGAGTTAACCCCTACAAAAGAGTCTGTCCTATTCAAGCTTCTATATCTACACAGGGCAGTGTACCTTAGCCGTAGTGAGCGTACATGTACTACCTAGATTTACAATTTTACCATATTCAAAAATTTGTCCCAAACAGTGTGTTCAACCTGTCCTTGTTATGAACTTACTATCCATTTTGATCTCTTTTTTTGAGTGGGAATTTCTGGCAGCTTTTGCATTGTATGTAACTGATTCATGCAAAATTATTTGCAATTGTTCCTCAAAATTTACCAAGTGGTGATTGTGCAAACCTACTTTTGGTCAAGGTGTTTGTATTTTTTTTTTTTAGTCTTGAGTATTCTCACATGCGATGCTTGATACCTGTTACGATCCTTAGAATCTAACAGCACATTCGCTGGGGAAAAAAATGTTATGGTATAATGTCCCTCAGAAAGCATAGTCTTGAAAAATGAACAAACACACTGTGAGAAAGAATGTCCTTTCTTTGAAAAATTATCACTGGAATATTTAAGTGTGTGGTCTCCCCCCAAACATGAGCCGGAAGCATGTATCATGCAATTACCGTGAATAGAATCTGGCTGAAGGACAAAATCATGAAATGGTCTCTCAAGAACTAGCAATGTGAGGTTCTTTCCCCTCCCATTTGCTCTCCTCCCAGATTATTGTCAACTCGTGTAAATTTTACTGCCCAATAGGAACTTTCACTTGCTCCACCACTTCTGTGACATGTTCCACAGCGTTAATGTACATTTGGAATGTATTTTGTGTTCATGCACATGTACGTACGTGTTTAACTGCAAGTGTGTCAGTGTCTGATGTACTTATTCAGTGTGCAGGCATGCCAGCTTCCATGTACCACAACTGGAAAGCTGGTCCAGCGGGGGAAAAAAAAAAGTGCTGTTGACATTAAATCATTTACCCCTTTGTGACATTGCCACATTGGTTGCATTCAGAAATATAAAGGAAGGAAAACAGTGTGCAAAAAGAGTGAAGAAATCATGAAAAGAAAGCTTACATTTAGCTTAAACATTTAGTGTGAGTTAAATACTCGTGACTGACAAGCGATCTTTGTTGGACAGCATGCTGGAGGGCTCTGACACTAAAGGCTAAGTACACAGTTTACTAGAATGCCTTACAGTACATGATTATTTGTTTGTGTGTTTTGAAATAGGGGAAAAATATTGTCTGTTCCTTGTTCATGGTTTTGAGAACCAAAGGTTAAGAGGAAATCATGAAGTTTTATCAAAGTCTTTGAGTATTTACGGAAATACTCGGTGTACAGAGGGGTAGATGTGGCAGACGATGTTTGGATTGTAGAAGAGTTGAGTGCTTATCCTGAAAGGAGCATTGGTTCCATACTTAATATTGAAAGAAAAGGAAGAACAGGAAAAATGTAAACCAAGACCATCTTGTCATCAAATATGGTCAAATTTAAGTTTTTGACATTTTCTGATTGTATCCAAACAACTGAATGACCTACATTTTTCTCGCCTTTTGTTACATCCCCCTCCCATTGATTATTTAAACAACCTTAAGTAGTTACTACCTTGTCAACAAATGTCAAAGCTTTGGAGTATCCAGAATTCCGAGCTGGTTGGCTAGTGCATAGGTCTTGTTTACCACATCACCACCACTCCCACTTGAGCCTGGTCTCCCAAAGTCCCCACGAGACTCGTACTGATTGATGAAGACAAGTCATTTGTATGAAAGGAAGCGTCTTGGATGCTGTCTTCATTCACACATTTAAAGGGAAATGTGGCGATGTGTTTGTCTTACAGAAGAAAAAGAAAAATCAGATTTTAAAAACTAATATTCCTGGACAGAGAAACTATCATTCAAAATATTGCAGGACAGTAGCCTTCCTTACAAGAAATTAAGTTATTCACAAGTAGAAAGTCAGTTATATCTTACTCAAGAATAATGTGTTCAACCACTTTCAAAAATTCTAACTGTTGCAAATTCTGTATTTTCTGTAACTCATATCCTGCATACAGTAATGTTTTTAGGATATGGGGCTGTTGCTTTTGTTCATCGCTGGATGGTTTAAAAAAGTGATCAAAACTATTTTCTTTGTATACTATATTGGTGCAATTTAGATTTAGCAGTTCCCTTAAATGAAATCAGTTGATTTTGAATGTCGATAGTACGTAGTTTATTAACAGAGTTTGTTTAATGCATATGGTGTGTCTGCAATCCTCTTCTCCCTTTGAATGCAAACAAAGCAGTTGTCTCCTCTCATAGACCTCTTGAAGGGTTGATGTTCATGATCAGCAAAAGTAATTCGAATCCTCGTGACAATTACTGTATAAAGCTGCACCATACATTGCTAGTGTCTTCAGTGGAATTCAACATCACCTACTGAACACTGTAGTAATTGGCAGCTTGTAACCTGGACTATCTGACTGGCTTAAGATTGATCAATCCAGTTTAGGTTGAACACCTATGTCAATATTCTAAGATACTTTCGCACAGCACTTGTGTTATCTTGAAACAACTTTGAAATTGTGATTTTCATAACAGCTTTTGTTGCATGGCCCCCTTTCGGTGATATCCTTTACTGGAATCCCAGCTCTGTTTTCACAAGCACAGTTTTCAGTCTTAGGGTTATTTGCTCACCAGCTCCTGCCTATTGTGCTCCGGAAGCAGGAAACTCAGACCCAGTTAACAGGGCTGTCTTGTTTGACACCTAGGTTTGAACTGAATCAGCCAGAATCAGACTCTAACCCAAAACGGACAGACAGCTGTGGCCGCAGACGGCTGTTTCTTGTTCTGGACTGGCGTTCTGTTTTCATTTCTCACATGCAGTGCATTTGTGGTCGTTGTAATCTGTGCTGCGGTCTCATTCCAAGTCTTCCCTCAGATGTTGCCCAAAAGTGTCAGTTTGTCTTTCTTATCATGTCAAAATTTGAAGACCACCATCTCCATACCCTCACTAATCTTTTCCCCCACCATTCCATTCATCTCTTGCAATTTCTGTACTTTACACATTAATGCTGCCCTACAAGTTTGAAAAGGTGACTGCTTTTTTACAGTGCTTCAAATGACTGTGAAACTTGTTTCGATTTTGGCAATGGGTACTCCAAACAAAGTCAGTGTTTTTTTTTCCTTTAGAAGGACTGGCTGGCATCAGGTATATGAAAAGTGTTTTGTTATCATGTTGCCCATTGTTTGAAGGGCACAGGAGGGAAGGGTGCAGCGTCTGTGACCCCCTTTGTAATATTTATTAATTCACATTAGAATGAATACTGCACAGCTGCCGTGTATATTTATGTTTCATCACAGTATCATTCATATGGGAGAAAAGATAATGATGTGTCCCACACTTTATCCTTGTTGACCCACTTTTCAAAAATCCCCAGTACTTTCGCTTCCTTTCCTCATTTGAAGCTGAGGATGTTTTTGTTTTTTTTTTCCCCCCTTCGAGAAGTTTGCACTGCTGATAAGTCTGTTATTTGGAAAGCTTTAGGTGGTCACAAAGCAAGATCTCCAGGAGTTGATCTTTTGTTAGTGCAGAACTGATACATCTGAAGATTAAATGGATTTAAATTCTATTGAGTGTAGGAATTTGTAGCATTTCCCCAGTGCCGTGAACCCTGTGCTATGGATATACTCACCTATTGGGTGAACTGATCCCTCAATTAGTACATGTAGAGGAGTCCCCCTGGCCTGAACCGTTCAGTATGGGAATCAGCCATTGGTACACATTGTTGAGTTCTCATCCGCTGTGAAGGTTCTTGCAAAGCATCCAATTTTTTTTGGTTAAATAGCAATTAAAAACTTTCTGAAAAGATTTCTGTCCTTGAAAGATTAGTAGAATCAAGTTTATCTTTGAAAAAGGGGTGAAGGAAACAACATCAACAATATTTTTGAATGTACTTAGGTTTCAGCTGCAATCTTCAGTATACATTTCCAATCATCCTAAGAAACAGGGGATTCAGGGCAGCCACATTTCTGTGACAAAATACAAACACACCCATTTCCGGAAATTTCATGGAGTAAACGTCTACATTGTACTACTGTAGAATTTTATTAAATTCTGGGGAAACTAGAAACTGTGCTCCTAAATTCTTACTCAGGGTCCAAAATGTAGCCACCGAACCCAGAAAGTATTGACAATAGATGAGCCTTTAAATGATGGAAGTGATTCCATAATTTAAAGGCTTGGCAACACCAACGGACCATTTTTACAGCTGGAACACATCAACCGATATTAGTAAAACCTTCAAAATATGAGAGCGTTCGTCACATGTATAACAAGTCCAGAGAATTTTCCTGGAGATGCAGTATGTTGCAGAATACCATGCTCCATTCGTTGCTGTCATCGGACTTCTCCCAAAGTGCGATCTTCAAGTGCAACACTAAAGGAACACTGAACATGTACCAGATGTTCTAGCTGTGGCACTGTGGACCAGCATCGGTGGCCCGGCCCACCGATGATGAGGGAGAGCATGGAGGGAGAGCTGAGGCGGCAGATTAAACTTTCAAGCATACGGTCTTTGGTGTTGCCAAATCAGGATGTATATTAGCCATTGTGTTGATTGTTTGATGATTACCTTCAAGTAGGTACTGTAGAGGATGGAAGATTTATCTCAAGAGGGTCTCGCTCCATGGACCTCGGCCTCCATCAATCGCCTGGCAGAGTTTGCAGAGGAGTCGAGTGTGTTTACTGCTGCAAAGAGTGTGTCAGAAAATAGACCCATGCAGCAGATTTCAGTAGGCTATGAGGCACTGTATTACCCTGAGGAAGAGTCAGGCCTGGTCATGATTATTTAAAAGGAAAGAATTGGACTGGTATTCTAGATTACGATAGACTTAACTTTCCTGTCTGGTCTCCTCCAGTGCCATGAGCATGTAACCCTGCAAAGATTTCAAGTGACTAAAGATGAAAGAAGATGCATGTTTAAAGAAATATTCAAGTAAATTTTTTTATTCCTGTGAAGTAAGGGATAAATTAGTTGCAATTGAACCTAAGGCTAGTAAACTTCTGGTGAATTGTAAACATATTGATTTTTGGTTATTGTGTAAGGGTCTATCTAGAGAGTGGTGTAAAGTATACTGTATTTTCTAATATTTATTTTTGCAAAATAAAAGTGGTGTGCAGCAGGTCCTGTCTGGTAGGTACCTATCTTTTCAGCAAAAAGCTTGCTTCAAAGCAGCCACTGTCAGGTTACTGCATGCTCCCCACACCTGTCTTTGTACTACAGTTGCACCCTCTTGAGATACCAATCAAATGATTTTCAGTGTTAGGATATCTGTAGGGAGCGTTCCCTCTTCAATACATTTAATGTCAAATTTTCATCTCCCAGAGTCTGTCCGACTGTTTACATTAGCCTTCCAGGGAGCGGATGTCAAAGGCAGTGCACCCTAATTTTCAGCAAAGATTTTGTTAATTTGAGTTTCCGAAGCGGTGACTAATCGTGGTGCTCCTTTGCTTTGAAAGAATACCTGGACACACAATGGTGTGAGCTTGACTCGATTTCTTTGTTTAGCTTTTCTTTGGCTCTTTGGGGGGTTTGTTAATGGTCTCATTCATTCCTTTCACAGGTCTCTCCTGTTCAGCATAAAAGGAAAAGCCTACAAATGCATAGAAACCATTCTGTTTTTATTATTAAATGCCGTGAACAGATGCTTGTCTTTATAGAATCTGCAAACCTGGCAGCTACATATGGTGCTGTGGAATATAATGGTGACGCTTACGTGCGATATATTTCGCATGAATGGCAATGGCTCAGTGATGACAGTGCCGTGGCATAAAAAACAGTGGATGAAAAAAAAGAAAAAATTGTGAAGATTGTGGTTGGAAAGTTTGTGAATGAAATTGTGGTACAGAGTATTTTGTAACATGTGAAACATCCTGCTTCAATGTCCCTCTCTCTTTTATGTTCTCTTCACCAAAGCATCTGCCTACCCTCCCATCCATCCCCTTGTTTATAACCTCCTCCTATACACCCGTCAACCTGCTGTTGATCTGCCACATTTCCTGTGATACAGCAGAAATTTAGTTTCTGTGATCAAATATAAGCCTATAGGGCCTTTATGTACAAACTGACTCTGTAGGATAATTTGCTCAATCAATTGAATTGATCAGTGTCCTGAGAACCAAATTAGGAAACATTATTCAGATATATATGTTTGGAAAGTAGTAGGTGAAAACACATTGAACCATTTGCCATGGGAATTGCATAGTTCAAGAATGTCTGCTGTTATGTACAGCTGGCTTGAAAATAAACCTGTTTTGTTAGATTGGATCTAAAAGTGCAGTGATACTGTGAGTGCATTTCATTACTCACACTGTAGCAAATAGCAGACTACTGTGCAGAATTGACAGTGATCACAGTAGTGTGTCCTTTATCAATGCTATTTGAAGGATGTACGTCACTCATCCCGATAGATTATAACCACCCCATGGTGCTTTTACACTACTGGATCTCAAGTGGTTGATGAGATCCGTGTTCCGACATCACAGCTACTGTAGGTCTGACTAACATTGCTCCAAATGAAAATGTACTGTACCTGTGGAGGCTCTCTCTTGCTCTTATTCGAAGCATCCTGTCAGTTTGCAAGTAACTGCGTGTAAACAGATGTTGTGCCATATATGCCACAGGACAACTTCCCCTGTGCAATTTCGTTCTCCCCCAGAAAATTCGCCTTTGTGCCAACCTTCCCTGGAAAGAACTTAGACAATCTTTCGAAAGTTACCTGAGCAAATAAAAGACCAGCTGCTTTAAGGCTGATTTTCAGCTCATTTCAAGTTGGCTTGCATCCAAGAAAACTTATAATACTTATGAACCATCCTGTCATGTCCAAGTTGAATTGAACTTTTTATGTCTGTGATCCTGTCTCACAATTATATACCTCCCTTCTGCCCATATAAGCATTTTGTAAAAATGTCTGCCTGGTGATGAACCTTAAAGCGGTAGTCAGAGACTTCTGATCATCTCCTTTACTCTTCTGCCACAGAAAAAAATTTTGATCGAAACTCTGCTGGTATTGAGTATGAAGTTGCAGTGATGGAGGTCAGTGGTAGTTCTGGCATCTGCGATTCCCAAATTCTCTGCAGTTTTGGTGCACATCGTTTTCCTTTTGACTGTAAGAATTTTGGTCGAACCATGTTAAGATTGTGCTTGCAATCTGAAATATGAGACAAAAACATGAAATGTGGAGATGAACTGTTGACAGCACAACGCAATTGTGTCACCAGTATGCCAACCCTGGAAGTGTGTACTGTAAGGTCATGGTAGCATTCTTGGGAGGGCAACAAAATTTTGAAGATGACGATCTCATTTTGCACATTAGTAGTTATCCTGTGGACTACCAGATGAAAATGCAGTAACTTCAATGCTGCGTTTTCAAACCTTTTTTTTTTAATTTTTTTTTAGCAGATGCTGATACGCATAAGTTATCTCATTTCTGACTCAGCAGAAAGATTCAGATTGTCACTCATCTTCTGGAAGACAGTTTGAACGTGTCATACATCGGCACATTCTTGCACTATGATGAAGACATTCTGCGCTGACATGAAACGATGTAAAAATAAATTCTTTCACGCTGCTTTAATGCCCATCCCCCTCCATTCTCTGATGCAATCGCATTATCCCATTGTGTGGCTAGAGCAAGTGGCTTAGTTTTGAATTGTGCATAGCATGTATTCATCACTGGCTATTTTTGAATCGAAGAATATGTGAATATAATCCTGAACTTTTTTTTATCAATTTTGTGCATTGTACACTCTGAGACTTTCTTTTTGTCTCTTTTGCTTCGGTATTAGATGTAGTCTATTTCTATGGATCTTACTTATTTTTTTTTTTCCCTTCACTTCTTGTCCACAGTGCCTCATTCCCTGTGCATCCGAGTTTAGATCACGCATTGCTTGTGAAGATAAATGTGAGGTGAGCATTTCCCTTATTTTTGACATCTCTTACACAAATGATTTTGTTAACTTTTTTCTAAGGTTACATGGAATTGACTGATGTTTAAACTTGAGCTGTACCTTTTTTTTTCTTTTGTTACAAGCATACATGCAGTGTGTATTTAGTCAATCAGTCTTCATAGGTCAGACTTAAAAACTCTTTTCTTAGAGAGGAAGTTTCTCTGAACATTTGAAAAATTTTCAGGTGACGCACACTTGAGGTAACCACTTGCACAGAATTATGTGATCGTGATCGTGATGCATATAGACCTTTGTATCTACCTTGCTGGAAGCTTACTTGTCTCTGGTTAATCAATGCATGCCGCTAAACTCCCCCCAAGCATGAAGGGCAACTTTTGATAGTGCCTAAATTTTCCCCCATCCCTTATGTGGAATAGCACCTCCTTCTCAAATTGCATGGTTTTTATCTCTGTCTTGCAAAATTTCATCTGTCATCAAGTACAGTAGCCCACTACCTCATAGATCTTGTGTTTAGATGCTTGCACTGCATGTTTGACAGGAATGTCAGCAATGCTGAAAGATTTTCTGGATGGTGTAATTGATAACTTGGCAGGGTTAATTAGCGTGTTGCAAAACCTTCAGGATTTCACTAAGTTACACGTTTTGGGCTAGTTCACTGTCACACATTCTGTGGATCTATGATGCAGAATGACACCCTGTAAAAAGCAACAAATCAAACCCAAAAGGATGGTGCAAAGTGCAAACTTGCAGTTTGGCTGCAGGTTTTTGTGGAAAAAGTGTCAAAAATCTTAATAACATTGTCAGTCATTGTTCATTCTGTCAGTTTACGCTGAAGTCTGTGAATTTCTGTTATTTTGCTCAGTCTGGGGGTCAAGAGAGTGCACTTCAAAGTTTATACCGCACTTGGAACCCCTATGCGGATGGATGTAGATCAGATTTCAGGGTCTGTCTCCAGGAGCGTGCTCAGTCGATAAAGATTTCTCTACCCTGTGCATCTTTCCTGTGCATCGCTGAATTTTAGATCTCATGGAGATGGTGTCTCTAATGATGTGGATGCGGCCAATTATCGTGGTAGTATCAAGTAGGTGCATGCGTAAATATAACCATCATAAAGATGCACCTACAGTATGGGCCTTATCTTTTTAGTCACTTGTAGACCTGTACGTAGCTTGCACAACAGACGTGTATCACTCGTGCATCAGCTCTGACTGCATTTGTGATACCAACGGCCCGGAACCTTTACCTTGAATTCCAACTGAAGCTGCATGCTGTTAAATTTCATATATTCTGATGTAATCAATTACACTCAGAAGCACTAACCACTTTTACTTTCTTAGGTCATAAATATTCATGCTCTTTAAAGCCAATCATCAGACATTAAGAAAGACTCATAGATACAGAGACCTTGGATCTTAGATGAGATAAATCTCTTAATTGTTTGCAGGTGTTTCTGCATGTACGTCATAGGGTACATACCAACACCTGCTGGGAAGGTCGAATACACCTATGTGCTGCATTCACAGATTCATGCATGCAGATATATTTAGCTCGTTCAGTGTGTTACAAGAGTGCATCTTAAGTACAGACATCTCCTTTCAGATCCATCCTCTGTGGTGAGGATTCCCGATTCATTGGGGCATGATCAATCACTGGCTGTGTACACACATACTTGGGGCAATTGAGTAAATAATTATGCACTAGTACACTGGGCTGGTATATGTACACCTTTGTGAATACATATATGGGCCCTGTCTCTGCATTTATGGCTGGTAGTTCTTTTGTGTTCCATTAGTTTGTGCAGTGTAGGTCTTTTAGAAGTAGTTGTGTGCAAATTTTACACTGCTGTTTGCAAGTGATAAAGTTTTTTTTTTTGGTGGATGGTGTCACTTTATAATGTGAGTGCACATCTGCTTAGCTACATACATGAATTGCAAGTACAGGATGGTACATTATCATTTGTAGATGTTCACAGTCCATGCTTGCAAATGACTGAGGAGCAAGAAGAAATAGGAAAATTACATAAACACAGACCTAACAGAGAGAAAGGCAACAACGTTCAAGGTTTGCGATCCTTAGACTTTCAACAGAGGTGAAACTTCTGAGCTCAGTAACAATATGAATTGGTCCAACCAGAGTGAAAGACATACGAGGGCAAGCCTAGGCTTAGAAAGTGCATGTCAGAATTGATTTCGAATGCAAGTTGAGCAAGGTCAGACTTAATCCATTAGTGGAAGCAAGTGGTATTAAGTACAGTCACTGTTGAATAGCCACACCAGTGATTTGTGGGGAATAAATTGCGAGTAGGGGATAGTGTTTTGAATTGAAGATGTTCACATGCCATGCATTTGTGAAATAATACACATAAAGATACAACATTTCTGAGTGTGTGGTGTCATACTGATGTGTGGCACTGTATATACACTACTGATTCAAATAACCCCCCCAAAAAAAAAAGAGGTGAGAAAATTGAAAAATAAAGATGTTAACGTTATTAAGTGTATGCGATGATGAAATTTACATTATGTTTCAAGGTATGCCTGCATAGCTACAGTTATAATGGCATGTTGAACATGTGCCCATAAAAAATGTTCATGGGGGGGTTCTTTTTCATGGTGTCACAAACTTTCTCGGATTGCATACATTGAGGAAAAGTTGGCAAGTGATGCATGCTTTATGGATGTTTTATAAGTTTAAAATTTATATCATACTACATTGCAAATTTGTATGCAGAAGGGGCAATGCAAGTCTTGTTTTGTATGTAACGTATTTCACTTTCGGTCAGACTGAGCCTGAGTCATAAGTTCTCTATTTCAGGGATTTAAATTTGACAATTTCATAAATGTTCACTAGGTTTTTTTTTGTTTTTTTTTTGTAAATGGCTGCATTTGTCATGAAACACTAGCCAAGTACTAAAAATGGTGTCATCAGATGCCTGCACATAGATGGAGACATGAAAAGCGACAGTGATGGATTATCTGGAAGGTGTGACAGATAATGTGACATCATCTTATGAACCTGAAATACAAAAAAAGCTTGACATTTTCTAGATGATTTATGGCAGAGTTGAAGTTCAAGAAAGTTTCATCTGGTTGCCTAGAAGTACAACCATCATCTGAAATATGTTTGTCCCTTTCAAAAGGTATTTTGTTGCTCAGGTGAGCTTCATGATGCTCCTTTTTTGCCGTTCTGAAAAGTATGTCATGCCTTAAGTCTAGTGTTTTCAAAATTCGGGCCTGAGTACTCAAAAGTTCATAGGTGATCAGATCTGGGGGCAGTTAAGAATATTATTTTCTGTAATTAACTTGCGAAATCATTACCAAATTTTGCGCTGCATGTTAAATAACAACATCATACATTCAAGCATGGCAATGAAGTGATCTTATGCTTTCATGCTGAGTTCTGTCGCACATACTGTAACTGGGTCCTGAAATATTTGTTCGAGTACCCCGAACCTGGGTACCTGAAAACCAAACGGTACTTAGTCTTCTTCGCTACTATTCCATAGCCACAATTACGATGTACTGTTTGCAATGTAAATTCGTTGTCAAAGTTTCAGTACATAGTTTCAGGTATCCCTTAACAGGTTTAAGTTTAGTTAAATGCACTGACAAATAATATGGTTGTCTGAAAGTTAACCTCTTGATATACTGTAGTCTTGGACATTCTGTAGAAATATGTACATGTATGTCTCTCATTGTGTGATTCCATATTAAACGTTAAAAAGTGAGTGTGTGACTAAATAGGAAAAAGAAAAGTCAAAAATGTTCCGAAGTTTTAGTTCAGCTGTGAGACTGTTTACAGGATTTACCATTGCTGTTAAAATAAAAATGTAGACAGGTTCTTGTCTATGTAAATTCTCTGATTTTAGCTTGTTTTGTTCCAAAGGGATGTCAGAGAAGACGCCTCACGGCAGCTGGTGCTGTCATTGTCCGGTAGCATACAACAGCATAAATATATCATTTGGGTGCATTTAACAGTATGAATTCAACATCATTGAGCAAGCCTAAACAGACACTCTCTCTGATGGTGCACCTATAACACGTCAACGATTTCCACTTTCAAAGCCCAACAGAAGGGTTTTTCAATCGCATGGTGGATTGCTGAATGGTGGAATCCGCAGGTGGGCCATTTGTTACCTTTTGACTGCATACAGAACATAATGCATCTCTCTATTGTATAAGATATTTGACATCCAGACAGACAATGGTTGCCGGAGCTATTCACCGTTAAAAAGCCAAAAATGGCAGTGATGAACTACTTCTGTGAGTAAATGGAATTTTTTCTTTCAGAAGCAAGATCCAATACATATTCACCCTAAGTGCTGACTCTCTTTCTAAATATAGAAAAATAGGTAAAAAAAAAGATAGTACAATATGGAGAAAAAAAAATGGTAGTAAAGTATCAAGTGAAGCATTTGATGATCATCAGTGCTTTTGCTCTAAAGCTTAGCACCTCTGTCATAGTTGAGGGTAGCTTGACCTCATATATTTCAGTACTAGTAGCACTGCTACCTTTTTCTATTCACTATTGTGATTTATTCATTTGTATACTGTATGCAGTAATTTTTTTGTGAATCTGAATGGTTTATTGTCCATGCCATACATGTATATTTATATAGTTCTGTTGCACAAAAGCTGTGTGGGCAGGCATGGGGGTTACCATTCATGGAACACAGTGAGTGGAGGCGACCATTTCCGAATGATACCCCGCCGTTTCACAGGACTCAAAATAGCGAAAGATGGGTCCATTGTCAATTGAAAGGGCAAATGGATTCAGTGATTTTTTTTTTATATTCTTTTGCTTGTGGTTGATTGTGCTAGTGACAATTGTCCATAGGAAGAAAGCATAACAAAGGAAAAAAGGAGAAGATATAAAAAGAGAAAGAAAAAGGAAAAGAAAAAAAAACATATGGTTTGTGTCGCAGTTGTACCTGGTGTATTCAAAGTGCAATGCTCAGATCCGCAGGTTTTCACATGTGTAGCCATCAGTTGATCCGCAAAAAACAAATGTGGAGCAAGAGCTCATTCATGTGTAGGACAAATCTCTGCTTTGCTTGCTCAAGTCTTTATGGCAAAATCTGTGGGAGCAGGATTTTTTTTCTTCATTTCAATTTGATATATTTTGATCCAAAATCAACATTTAGTAGTGTTCATCGGCCTCAAAGGTAGCCTTCACAGATACTGCAATTTGGCCACAATTGGGGAAAAGAAAATAGTGCAAAATTTTGTGTGCCATTTTGCAGTGGACATAGATCTGGCAGTGTGTACCATGGAAGCCCTCTACAATTCTTAAAGAAAGCCAGAAGAAAAAATTGTGAAAATTTTAGCAATTTTAGCTAAAATATGAGCATGATGATGGACAAGCAACCATCTTGTTAATACACTGAGACTCCAGAAAACTAGTTGATGCTTTTGTTGTGTGTTTAATTGGCAGTGTTCATGATGTGTAATGAACATTGCTTGTTCTAGTTGCTGCTGTAGGCATGCTCTTGCAGTGTCTGGTAGTTGTCTTGTACTGTGCTGCAGCCATGTTACTTGAAAAAAACATTGTGAGTCCTTTGGCTGAACTCCCCCAAAATTTACGTTTTCGTGTGCGTATTCAATAGTGACGATAGTAAACCCCTTGCTCATGGGGTTAGTATATATCTACGATGTGAGTTGTGAAATCTTGCGACAAATGTTTCACTTTTTAAGTTCATTACTGTCGTTTCAACACCTTTCACTCTTCAGTGCTGCAAGTACTCATTTCCATACAGCCTCATCTTTACTATTCTTGGTTTACCACTACCAGTTTTAAGATAATAAGAGGGCGCTCTTTCTCCACGTACCACCTGATGGTTACACTGGTTATGGAGAATAAAGAACTTGTTTAAAGTTGGCAGCACAGTCATGTCCATTTTACGTCTTGCTGCTCTTGTATATTCAACAGCTCAGTATGTGGAATCGATAAATCCAGGGTAGAATATTGCGTACATAGAGCTGTGTAAGGAGCATCGCTCTTCGTGGAAACGAAACAGGTTCAAAGAACGAATTAAAGACATGTAAAATGTCAATTTTATGAAGATTGGCATTTTCGGCTGAAATAGTTGTT